>OZ026619.1:8364877-8596877 GCA_964020975.1 Hermodice carunculata
GGTTGTGATGTCACCTGGACTAACTGCTACAGCTAATGCAATGACAGCCGAGTAAAACTTTGACAAAAACATGGAAACCTGACCAAGTACACATATTCCACTTTTACTATGGATAAAGCAGTGTGTATAGATATAATCAAATTTACTAAACTGAGATATTTACTCATTTAATGAGGATTAATAAGGAAAGAAAAATGCAGAAATCAATATACACAAGCTAACAGCTCCTGAGGTTGTGTTATCAACTACTGAAGCAGGTGTCAACTAATATACCACACTGATAAGATCAAAGGGGGTGATTAACACAGTACACAAGTCATTATGATATGCCTGCTAATGTTGTGTTATCTCAGCTTGGTGCCCCTCAAGGTTTGTGTATTATATATGGAGGGTAGCCCAGGTGACATCACACATCAGAACACCTACTGGAAATATAAAATAGCTCTAACTAAATACCTGTTTGAGAAAAAATGTTGAAAATTTGTCACATGAACACCTAAAATGACCATTAATGACTAAAAAAAGTAAAAACTTTCACTGCTGTTCCCCTTCAATTGTACATACCCAAGCTCAGTCATTCTGTTCACCAGAATCGTTTCTTGCGTTCGTCATCTGTTGCTGGCTGCTGATATTTCCTTCCTAACTTTAGGTATTTCGAGACTTATTGTGCTAGTTTATGGATACAACTCCTGAGGAACGTACTAAGGATGCAATGACCAAGTGACAAGTGCGGGTTTGGCATCGAGGTCGCCTACATAGATTAGAAAAAACGGCATCACTGAAAACCTTTTGGCATGGTTTGGCGACTATCTCACCGATTGCAGACAACGTATAGTTCTTAATGGGCAGTCTTCCAGATGGGGTTCTATTATGGCTGGCGTGCCTCAAGGGTCTGTACTAGGCCCCTTACTATTTTTTTATTTACATCAATGATATAGTTAAAGTTGTAAACTCTAATGTCAAGCTATTCGCTGATGATACATCGCTTCATCTTTCTGTCGACGATCCAGTCCATTCAGCTGCTGTATTGAACAATGATCTCGCCTCCTTAGATGTATGGTCCAAGGAGTGGATTGTCTCTTTTAATGCACTTAAGACTGATATTATGCTCATTTCTCTGAAGAAAAACACCCCTGATCACCCTCCTCTCACTTTCCAAGGCCACCAATTGCTGAACGTTCCTAAACATAAACACTCAGGGCTTACCTTTAGATCAGACCTGAAATGGAGTTCTCACATTAAACAAATTTCACCTAAGGACAGGTAAGACACCAAAAGTAAATCCCACTTTAGTCAATCCTAGCTCAAAATGTATTTGCTTTAGGATAACATATCATATACGTGTGTACTCGTCATACTCCAAAGAATTTATATGTTCCGTATTTGCGTGTCTGTGATGTTAATTGTTGAACAAACAATTGAAAGTTGACCGCAAAGCATCCACCCCATAAATGTCGATATAAGTCACTAATTATTTCTGATAAAATCACAATTACACTTGGATCTTAATCCTGACATATTGGCAACAAAAAACGATCCTGCGATTTTTTTATGTTTGGTTTCGTTTTTCAGTTATCCATCCTCAAAGTTTGACGTTTCAATTTTCCCTTTGATTATCAGGATGTTCATTTTCTTCATTTCATAGAAAAAGAACGAAGCAAAATTTAGAAAATCGCTGAATCCTTTTTTGCAGTTCGGACATTAAAGAATCAAAAGCCGTTAACCGGATTAAATTTCGCCAAGCCGTTTTCTTGGAATAACCATTCTTAGGTGGGGCTCTCGTCCTATTATCCTTTCTGAGAAAACAAGCTTCAAAGGCCTTTGATGTTGATCATTTGCCTCTGAAACAATACCATTTGTTCAAGTTGAGCTGATATTTGTACAAAACGTAACAAACATCGTCTCTGACCATTTGGGGAGGTTGTCAATCATTTCTTGGCCTATATGTGATGCATATAGAGAGATAAGGGAAGATTTTTTCAGAAAGTGGCATAGAGAAGATTACAATTACAAGGGTTTAGAAGAGGTTCAGGGTTTAGAGGAAGAGGAACGTATAGCATGGATTTTAGGTATGAAAGGTGGCTTTCTGGGAGGCAGGAAAGGTAATAAAAATGTACAGGACTACCTGGTAGGATGCTGGGAGAAAAGGAATGAAATAATAGAGTTAGAAGGCAACAGGTTAAATTAGAATTCCAGAGTACAGGGAGGGGAAGGAATGGGAATGGTGGTAGCCCTTATAAGGGCTCCCATGGGGGCTCCCATGGGAAAAGCCTGAGCCTTAGAGGCGGGGATAGGGTGTGAGAGGGATGGATAATTTTTTTTTTTTTTTTTTTTTTTCCTAGGCCACCTGTGTCATAGAGTGACACAGGACCGCGGCAGACAAGCGGAGAGCCACCGTATTATTATTATTATTATTATTATTATGAATAAAAGAGCCTTTGAAGTACGGAAAACAGTATTCGGCGATCTGTCAAACGGCGATAGCGACAGTCTGGTTTCAAAGTGTGACGTCATGGAGGCGGCCCTTCCGGCCCCGTGACCTCAAGCCTGGCAACGAAAGTTGTGCTGCCTTGCTTCGGTGGGGCAGCCTGCGGCCGCTCGTGGCCAGTGTACGGATGGCGGGTTTGGTCCTCCGCCCAATACCTCTTCATCCCTTTTTTTAGGGATAGTGTTTTATTGTATTTACTCGTCTCGTATCTGTATTCTTTATGTAGTTAGCTTGTTAGACTTGTCTTTACACTTTACTTAGTTAGCTTGTCATTATTTTGCAGTTGTTTTCTCAATGAGTTTCATTTCTCTTTCCAACCTGAGCTTTGTAACGCTATTTTGTGTGTTTTCTCTGCTGTTCACGTTTATGCTGTGTTTATTTGTACTTTTATTTCCTCATCCCTGGGTTCCGATAAAGTATTATTATGTACGTGGGTATTGTTGATTAGGGTGTCAGTTTTTTTCCCCGCCTGTCTTTGGTGTGAAGGACCACTGGGGTAATCCATGGCGGCACGGCCTTTGAAGTTTGAAGGGACATCGTCAGACGATTCCGGCTCCTCTTGAACATTTAAAGTCCCCCTTCATTAGAACGCAAAATAAGCAAGATAACTATAAAGTAAACCATTAAGGCTATGATATGTTAGCATGTTTGCGTCTTTCCCCTGCCCACAAGCATACTTTCGGCATGCTGCCTTATTTCGCATTACCGTCCTGATACCACTCTCCTTTTGCCATGGGCCGTTGCTACCTGCAGCCACGTGACAGGCTGTTGAGTATGATTGACGGGTGGCACTGCTCCGTTTGGCGGCTGAAAACCCAAAGAATGACACATGGACCTTGAATGTCCACATGCCTGTGTGGTTTTTGGTGTTTTTATCATATTTCTACTTTGGTTAAAAGCTCGAAATTTTGACAACTAATAGAAAGGACTTTCATCTTGTAAAAACCTTTAAAATTTCAAAATCGGCCATGCAAAGGTTTTTGGTCTCTTAACTGTCCTTAAGGCTTCCAAACAGTTAAACATCATAAAATCTATTCAGTATCGTCTTGATCGTGAAACCTTGGAATTAATTTTTAAATCTATTATCCGTCCTATTATGGAATATGGTAGCGTGGTCTGGGACGGCTGCACCCAATCAGATAAAGATCTTCTTGAAGACATTCAGCAGACGGCTGCCCGTATTGTGACATGTGCTATGAGAACTACCCCCAAAGGCTAAGCTCTATGAAGAAACTGGCTGGGAGCCATTGTCAAAGCGGAGGGAAATATCTTAATTCTTAATGATGTATAAAATAGTACACAAACTAACACCTGCTTATTTGTATGCTGCCTTACTCAATGTTCCATTAGAAGATGGAAATCATCGTCCAAACACCAGAGGACGTTCTGATCCTAGTAGACATTTGGACATACCATCTTTTAATTCCAGAACAGTCCTATTTGAGAAATCATTCTTTCCATCTGCAATTACTTTATGGAACTCACTCCCATTTGAAACTAGAATTTACCGACTTTTTCACAATTCAAACCGAAAATTTCAAATCCAAAAACATGTTGTGTCGTTTATCTAGAATTTTGGAACATCGGTAAGAGATACTTATCCATTTTGTATCCCCGTCTGCGTATGGACTGCAGTCAGCTGAATGAACATCTGTGTAAGATAGGCGTATTGAATCTGCAAGTCGCACATGTGGCGCTACCACCGAAAGCGTTTGGCACTATTTCTTACCTTGTCCACGATACATCATTGCTGGCGATGTCATCCACACTTCCATCAGTTTGGTAGCACCATTTTCAATTAATACTGTTTTATATGGTCATGATAAATGTTCCCTACTAGAAAACACCCGTATCTTTTTATCAGTACAAGAATATACATTGAAAAAACTAAACGCTTTCAAAGTGGAACAATAACGTAGATTTTTTTTCTCAATTATTACTATTGTCATTATCGCACTATAGCCCCCTTTATCTGTACTCTGTTTAGTCGTGTCTCTCGTATACCTGTTTCCTCCTTGCGCCCCTCGTCGAGCCCTCGGACGAGACGAGCAGCGTCAACCTTGAATGTATGTTACGTATGTCCTGTGCTCTTGTCTCTTCTTTGCAAGAAGGATTTGTATAGGGCTCTGCCCTCTTTCCTGGTTGTTTTCTTTTGTATAAAATGTGTTTAAACCAATTGCGGATTCCGAGCTCGCAAGAACTTCAGATACAATTTAAACAAAGGCTTTAATTTTTCTGTTGAATTTACATGTAAAGAGAACTTGTGCGGGAATTATTAAATCTGATTAGAACTATTGGTTTCTTTGGGTGAGAAAACAATCGCTGCCACGTCGGTAATGAAAGACGGTGTTGCAACCGCAATGCCTTTGAAGTAGGATTAGGACGTGCAGTCATGTCATGATCTCGGCTGACTGTACGGCCTATCTTCAACACTTTTCTTCGGATTAAATGTTAAAAATTCAAGACAGCACAAAGAAAAAAAAAACATGTAACAAGAGCGACCTGATGCATAGATGTATGACCTTGTGGTTTGGGAACCACGGCGCTAATGCATCAGCGTCATGGCCACAGTGGACACAGCGGTGGTCATTTTTAAACGAGCTGTTGCCACGACCGGTCATGTGACCACTTTCTCAAACCCATCCCCCTCACACTAACAACAAACACGGTCGGCGTGACTGTCAACGCTCAGCAAGAAGCTCTACTAAATACCCCCGGTTTTTTATGTTTTTTAATTTCAGCAGAGATTTGATTTTTACATGACAGATACATAAGATATTCATCCATACAAAGATCAAAAAACAAATTTCGGGTGATTTGTATCTCGCTACTTGATCTGATCACTAAACCGAATTAATAATATGTTCAATTCGATTTCATGCTATGTTTATGTGCGACCTTCGCCGCAGCAAGATAATCAATGCTGCCAAAATGAATGGAGACTCAAGACTCAAATTCTTTTATTCACCCGTGAAAGACAACAATTTGTACAAAAGATGATTGAAGACACAGGCCAGGAGACGCTCATTAAGGCTATTTATAGCCGCTAGTATGCGAACCACCATGAAATACAATATCCATCTGTGTGTGGATGTACAATATCAATTACAAAATTTATAAAGGATAGATGCGGTGGTATAAATTACTGCAAAATATAATTGACTATGTATTATTATAAGTTATTACCTCTATTGTATATAAAACCTTCATTTGTTAGGAGGTTCTCTGATAGTACTGTAGTTATGGGACTTTTCAGACATTGCAATTACCTATTGTACACGTGACAGAATACTTATTACTAAAATACTGTTTAGCATAATGGGTAAACCCTGTTCTGCTATGAGTGTGCTCTTTGTTCAACACAATATCTGGATTGTTATTTAGTGTTTTTATAATTTCATGTGTGACACACTTCCTAGTACTAACTAGATCTGTTCTTTGACTAAACATTTTAAACCTGTTTCTGGTGTTGTAAGTATGAATTTCAGAGGCAGATTTCACCTGGAAATGAATGAAATATCCTGGCAATCTAATGTTAACAACATTGAAATAAAATTTGATTGCTGTAAGAAAAAAATCATTTAGTTACAACAACTTTAAATTCTTAAAGGTAGGATCTATATGTGCTATGCATTTACTATGAATATATGTCGGGAGAAACTCCTTTATTCTGTTCATGACACTTATTGTTTGTGATGACTTGGAAGCAATTTTTTCCATATGATCATTCCAGCTTAAATGTTTATCAATTGTCATACCCAGGAAATTCTATAACTGTGTTGTTTATTTCTATTTCAGGAATATCTACTCTTTTTTGCGGATAATGAGAGATCATGAATTTAGTTTAATTTTCATTCAGAGATAATTTGTTGAGCTTCAACCACATACTTATCTTCTGTTATTCTTTATTTACGTAGAGGGTTACATTTTGAATGATATTAGATCTTTGAATATTAAGTAAAGAGCTGATCAAAGTTGTGTCATCAGCAAACCTAATGTGATCAAAAAGATCAGATACAGCAGAAATATCATTTATATTTATTATGAATAAATGTGAACCTAAGATGGATACTTGTGGCACTCCGGTACTAATATTTGTCGGCGTGGACTTACAGTCTTCAAACTCAACATTGTTTACAATTGTTAAAAAAAATTTCAGAAGATTTCAGGGCATTCCTGTAACACCATAATGTCTTAACTTGTGGGTTAGTATTTTATGATCAAATATGTTATATGCCTTAGACAGATCCATGAATACACTTATGGGAACATCACCTTTATCCATAGTATTTAAGATTCTATATGTAAATTCCAGTGCGGTAACTAAGTGAAATGCAGTTCTCCGAAACCATATTGGTGGTTGTAGATATAACTGATTTGAATTGAAATATTTATTTAGATGATTAAGCAGAACCTTCTCAAAAAAAATTTTGGAGAAACTTGGTGATAAAGAAATTGGTCTGTAATTGTCAAATAGATGTACATCACCCTTTATAAAACAATGGAGTGACTTTGGCAATTTTCATGTTTTCTGGAAAGATGCCAGTGGTGATTGCTTGATTTATTATGATAGTTAAGGCATTCGATATCTCATGTTTCATATCCTTTACAAATTTGATAGAAATTCCATTATAACTGCAGCTGATTTTTTGTTTTGGAAAATCTATAAATTTATTTACTGTATCAGCTGTAACAGCTTTAAAAGCAAAACTTTGCACACATGGAGTTTGACGATAGTCTTGAAATTAATTATTTTCCGTTGGATTAACTTGTGCCGCAAGATATGATCCTATTTCAGCAAAGTTATTATTAAGATTGTTTGGAATTGTTTGTTTGTCAGTGATTATTTTACCATCCGGTTTGAAGAAATCCGGCAAACTTGAATTATTTTTAGATTTGTTTAAAACTTCTTCTATAGATTTTTAGGTATTTTTTATGTCACCTTTGTACCTATTAAAACACAGGTTGTAATATGATTTCTTAGCTTCTTTGATGTTGCTTTTCAAGAAATTAATGTGAGTATGAAGGTTGGTTTTACGTAAATTGTACTCTGTTACTCAAGATTACTTCCGGTGTATTTGATCGTAGCATTAAATCTTTAGTGTTATCACTAAATATTTTGGTGGCTTGATTAATTCAGACCAAAAATTGAGCGTACATTTTCCAGACGTAAATAATGATATGTTGAAATCGCTATAATTAATGAGCCATGACAACAATTGGATTCCAACATAAGACCAAATAACACACATATAATCATAACACTAAATCGATTAAATGTTATCAGAAAATATAATTTTACATGTGTACTTAATTTTCGATTTAGACTTATCATAAAATCGTTTTGATAATATCATCAAATGCAGTGGATGATTGGGCTAAATGCATTTAGTACATCATTAAAAAGGAATATTTTAACATAACAATAAATGCATTGAACAACCTGAGTTCGATTTGATGTGATTATCACGTATCAAATGACAGGTTCAAATACTGAATAACAGGAGAAAAGGATATATATATATATATATATATATATATATATATATATATATATATATATATATATATATGTGTGTGTGTGTGTGTATGTGTGTGTGTGTGTGTGTGTGTGTGTGTGTGTGTGTGTGTGTGGTTATATTCTTTCTGATTATCTTTTTAAAAGTGGACCTTTTGTGTACGAGATAAAGAAATATATATTCATTTTACTAAATATTTCCACGAAACAACATTTGCTTGTACATTAAGCATTTTTATGCAACTTACTTCCAGTGTGCATGGAATATCCTAATGTTGCTGACTATGTCAAACAAGACTTTAATTGTTCACTATGTTCACTAACAGTTAACGTTGTACTTGGTTTCTTTTCATTTCCATATATATATATATATATATAAGTCGTTCCAAAATAAAAAAATAAATTGTCCATTCCATTCGGACAATTTTGCCCTATCATTATATCCCCAGATCTACTCATGGTAGAAGCATCAAATTTGGACAGTGTGTGAAGATGGGCTCCTGCAGTCAATTAGTACACTTCACAAAAATCCCAGGAAATTGCCTAGATTCCTGAGAATATATTAATATTCATAATCCCATAACTCAATTATGAGTAAAGTAATACTGATAAAATTGTGCCAGGTTACTATCAGAACCCATTTCCATACACAGTGGAAATGTAGTGCTTCTACCAGAAGTAGAACTGGAGATGTGATTGTTTATTTCTTTGAAAAGAAAGAATAATTCTTTTCATACAACTCTTAAGCGTTGATTGGGACTTTGCTAATTGCTTTCATCTGGCCAGTTGTGAATTCTGACTAGTATAAGGTTTGGTACCTGTACTAACAGGGGTTATAGTATGCGCTGTCATCTTCATGATACGGAAATAGCCCTGGTGGCAAAAAATTTTTTTTTATTTTATGTGATTCCATGTGCCACGTTTTTTTTTTTATCTTATTGACAACGTTTTTTATTTTAATTTCATGGAATGGAAAAGTTGTTTAAAAACCAAAATTGTGCAACAACTAAAACAACCTCAAATCAAAATTTGTCACTTCTGCTTGTACTCCATGCACTGGCCACCTCAACCTAATTACACTTACGTAACGCCTGTTATGCTACTGGTGTAGCAGGGTTTATAATCGCATCATGGGAGAATGATTTCACCGCACGAGCTTTTACCATGACAATTCAAATATCTTGAATTTTATATCGCTATTTTATTGCAGGATTAATTTTACTCCTAAGGCTATAAGTATGCCATATGTGGTCATCCATGGTTTTGTAGTTTCAGAGAAAATTTCGAAAAACTTGCGTGATGGATGGAACAAATGAGAAAATTAGGAGTACAGAAAAAACAATGTTTGTGTTTTCATACAAATATAATTAAAATGTTCAAACCGCCTATAAATGTTGAACAATGTTTTGTGGCACAACGTATGCAAAAATTAAACGCCTTCATAATGGCCAAATGTAAATGTTAATTCTCAATTTCTGTTTGGTTACTTATATCCGATGGGAGCAGTATATTTGCCATAAAGTGATAAATATTATATAAAGATAAGATAAGACAAGATAAGCTTTATTTTCCGTCGGATTTACATAATGAACAACGTGAGCAACTGTGGCTCTTTGCCGGCACTCTATGTATATAATGTGAAATCATGCCCTACTGCATAAAATTAAACAGATACACATTCCAGTAATAAAATTAATCAAGGTACATATATAGTTATAATACAATGATCAAATGAAGACATGAGTGTCAAATGCAAGTACATGTTATATCACAGTATAACGACTCAAGATAAAATTATAGGGAAAAACGTTTCTATCAACTTGCAAGAATACTGTCAAAATTATGTCCTTGAGCAAAAGTTGCAAATTTTTACCCCTGAGTAGCGCAGCCTATGTTTCCCAAATGTTGTGGTTCGAAACTTAGGGATAGCCATAGTATTTTTATTTCTTAGATTTATCGCCTGCAACTTTGGTTTTAAAATATTTTGACGATACTCTGGCCCGATCTTGTTAACAGACATAAAAACCAGTAGTGCCAAAGCACGTAGTCTGTAAGTAGTCAAAGATGACATCTACAAATACTACTACTCCCGCCACTACTAAATTCTGACCAAGGAACGTAACGCTGGCCTTTGTTGCATTATGTGCACGAAAATAAACAATATTTGCCAATAGTGTTGATGTAGAAAAATCTATGATTAACACTGACAATCCTTTGGCAATCGCACGCTGTTTTACCACCTGAAAGGCGATCTGAACAGAACTAAAAGAAAATGAGAAAACCCTCACACTGAAAATATTTCTTTCTCTTATCATCGGGTTGAAAACATTATTTGCTTCAAGTGCGAACGTTTCTGCATTTCCCAAGGGTCATGGTCTTTGATGTGTGAACGTTGATGTGTGATGGTCTACTTTTCAATGCAGCTCAAATATTATTATGATGCGTGTTTGAGGACGCCGATGCGCATAGAATGTTATAACTGCGCGTGCCAGCAACCATGGAAACGGTGTTTAATAGCTTCAAGCTTTATTATTGCTACAACGGGATATGAAAAAGAACAGAATATTTATGTGTGACGTTCACATAGGAAATGGACGACACGTATCTGAATACCTTCTCTTAGTCCGATTTATTTGATGCGACCATCTAGACGTTTACATCTTAGGATGATACATTTGTGCAGCAGTTCATGTGATTGTAAAAACGGTATTAATTGTGTTTTAAAGGGGAACAGCAGTGAAAGTTTTTACTTTTTTCAGTAATTAATGGTCATTTTAGGTGTTCATGTGACAAATTTTCAACATTTTTTCTCAAACAGGTATTTAGTTAGAGCTATTTTATATTTCCAGTAGGTGTTCTGATGTGTGATGTCACCTGGGCTACCCTCCATATATAATACACAAACCTTGAGGGGCACCAAGCTGAGATACACAACATTAGCAGGCATATCATAATGACTTGTGTACTGTGTTAATCACCCCCTTTGATCTTATCAGTGTGGTATATTAGTTGACACCTGCTTCAGTAGTTGATTACACAACCTCAGGAGCTGTTAGCTTGTGTATACTGATTTCTGCATTTTTCTTTCCTTATTAATCCTCATTAAATGAATAAATATCTCAGTTTAGTAAATTTGATTACATCTATACACACTGCTTCATCCATAGTAAAAGGGGAATATGTGTACTTGGTTAGGTTTCCATGTTTTTGTCAAAGTTTTACTCGGCTGTCATTGCATTAGCTGTAGCAGTTAGTCCAGATGACATCACAACCCCTCATTTACATATCTAAGAAAACTTGATATCTGCTTATCCAGTTGGGTATAAAGTTTGCATTTTCTGATATTGGTTCACATTTATTATATGAAGCAACTCAAAAATTATAAATTATCACCGCGGTACCCCTTTAAAATGTGAATTCGAACTGTGTATCAGAATAGTACCCATCAATTATTTACTATGCCTAGGTTGCATCACGTGGTTATTCAGTCTTAGTATACATCACGTGTTTACTATGTCTTAGGTTACACCATGTACTTATTGTGTCTTGGGTCACACGGAATAATTACTATATCGTAGGTAACACCCTAATGATTACTATGTCCTAGGTTACACCTTGTGTTTACCATGTTTTAGGTTACACCACGTGTTCATTATGCCTTAGTTTACACCACGTGTTTACTATATCTTAGATTACACGTGTGTACTATGTCTTAGGTTACACTACGTGTTTACTATGTTTTAGCATACACCAAGGAGGATATAACCTACTTGGTTACCGGTACACTATGTGTTCACTGTGTGTTAGGTTACACTACGTGTTTATTGTTTTAGGCCACACCATGTGTTTACTATGTCTTCAGTCACACCACGTGTTTACTATGTCTTACATGTTAGATTTCTCAAAGAAGCCTTTACGTTGAATTGGTGTGCTTATATCCATTGTACATGTTTTAAAGTATTGCGAAATCAAATATATATCTATAATATGTTGTATTTTAAGGTATATATTCATTATTGTTACTTCTTTTTGACTGAAATTAAAATGCTGAGCGATCCTTCAGCGAAACGCAATTATGACAGAACACATCAAGCGTGATAGCTGCTAGTTTCTGGAGTACTATGAATTCGTAAAATTTAAGAATTATACCTCAAGTTTGGAATGATTGCAAATCCAAAGTGTAGTAGAGCTGGGCCAGTCACCGTTCAGTTACCCGTTGCATTGTATTACACCGCAGCTTCATAGCAAAGGTGACAGCTTGGTAGCCTCTCCTGGTGTAAATTTGAAAGTCGGTGTAAAGGTACAGTGACGGTAGTTACTTCCTTCACTGGCAAACATATGGATGTTGTTACGTGAGCAAAATACTAATGAGATGGAACAGCAGCATCTAGCCATTAAAGGAAGGCATACCTTTCAAGTAACACTTTTGCTGAGATAAAAACGTGATCACGTCTTTATATTTCTTTAATTATCACGACATGTTCATCTCAAAGGCCGCATTGAAAACACAACGTTGACCACATTCCTGCCATATGTTAAAAGGAATGCAGTACATAAAAGTGTCGTCGAAAGTTCAAAGCGCTTTGTGCTTTGAAGATTAAAGTCGGTTTTTCGTCTTGAAGCAATAGGTGAATGCCTGACTGACTATAAAGAAAGTAAAAGACATTTCGTTTATTGTAATGTGTGTGTTGACGTCCCCTAGAAAGTGCCTCGTGTTGCTGTGGGCAACATGGTAACAGTGTAATGGAAGTGCTTTTGGCATCAAATAACTAGTTTTGTGTAGAACATGAACGGAAAAGATACAATTTTCACAGGCAGACATGAGGCAAGAAATATGCATTGAACAAAACACGAAGTTACGCATTGGTAAACTGCACGACATATTAGCATGCAATAATGTGAGCCATTTGGTTAAAGATAACACTTTAGAAAAAAATACCGGGTTGTAACATTGACGGTAAAAAGGCTTCATTTTGTACAATCTGAGAAAAGCGTGCCAGGAATACACGGAAATAGTTACCACATGGTAGTGTTTATCTGAGGCATATAAAAAGATAAAATGCACCCATATTTTATTGTATGCTGTAACGCATTCCAACTACGTCATTACCCGTGAGACCGTCCAATTCTACCATTTATACAGTGAGTCCCACGTGCCAAGTGGACAGCCAGGTTGCCTCGAGATATTAGCATAAAGTCATAGGTGTCAAAATTAGAGTGCAAATTTGAAGAAAAAAGTCCGGTTGCCATTGCCACGGAACCACTTTTATTAACTTAAACGATTGATATAATGACAAAATCAATTGGAAATGTTCTTCGATTTGGTTACGCCCATGTGTGTGCGTCAACATCAGATAAACGTGTTCCGGACCACATTTAGCCATTTTGCGTCAGAGCGCACGAATATCCTTTTTTCTCGCCCTGCAATTTTACACAGGGATCGTATGCTTATGTAATGAAGTAACACCAGTAGACTGATAAACACTCACGATATGTGGGCTCAAATCATACAACAATTACAAGGAAGAGCCTGTCAAAGTTGTACTTAATGTGATATTAAGAATTGAGAACTGCATGTTTCTACGATAAAAGTAACAACACGACAAAGCAAAAATATTAAACATTTAAAATATCATTTCTTTGGTAGGAAAAGTGTTATTTATGGATTGTCAGGTAAAATGACTGGCACAAATGCTTCCATCGTATCGGAGGCACAGTTGCATAGCCGAACAACTGAGGGAATCAGAACAGGACCACAGTTCAAATAGCGGTACATTTTTACGGCACTTTACAGAGAAAATACGAATTTGCTCCAAAAGTATCCTTAGAAACACTAGACTTCTTGCCTGAGAACACATAAACTATATATTTTCTAAAAGTATACATTTAGGTTAAGCTATTGTAAATAATGAAATCTCTGTTAGTGTTACGAAATTGAACTTGAATTGCGTAGGAAAAAAAATTGTTGTTTTACCCTTTTTTCGCCAAAAAACAACAAGACCAGAATAAGAAAACAAATACAAACACCACCACCGGCCAAAAAGCAACAACAACACTAAAAAACCAAAGACAAACAAACTAACAAACAAACAAACAAAACCAAACAAAACAAAAAACCAAAAAAACAAAAAACAAAAAAACAAAAAAACAAAAACAAAAAAAAACAAAACAAAACAAAACAAAACAAAACAAATATAAGCCCCAAAAATTGCACAAATACCGAAAATGGAAAATATATTATTTTCTTATAGGAAATGGGACATTTCCAGCTGTAATACCGCATTTTAAATTTTGGATACGGGGTTGCAGTTCAAAGTTCGCAGGATGTTTAAATTAAAATTTAAATCTAACTAGTATTAAAATAAGAACAAACCCCTTTTCTAAAAATGTAGAATACTGTTTTGGAGAGCGTCATGTGTTCTCTCATTTGGCACTATAACCTAAGTCTGATTTATATGTTTTGAACTGCTATTTGAAATTTTATCCAGAATTTAAGATTTTTAATTAAAATGTAATTACATCACTACCAATACTTAAATTTTATATTCAGTACCAAAATTGGACTTCATGTTATGTTAGCCTTCAGAAAATATTTACTTTTAGGGTATTTCATGGTAACTATAGACAAAACTTAAACATTTATACATGAGGGGCATAAAGTATACCACCCATGTAAATATAAATACCGCTATTGCCCAGGTTTATTTGTACATCAACAAGGTCAGTTTTCACGATGGTCGTGAAAATGCAAATGAATATCCTGGCTGTTGTCAGATTTATTGTTGACAGAGGTACTCCTTTACATTCAGGCGGGCCAAGTCGAAGGCTAGACTGCAGCATCAAAAGTATATGTGCTTATATTCTTTATCGTAAAGTCTAGCAGTTTGTCCATGTATCTATATTGAAGTAATACAACCACTGCCATGCATTTATGAATGTATTGTCCAGTCGTGACTCGATACGACAATCCATGGTTTATTGTCTGAATTCAATGCTTCTTGAGTGCGGAAGGCACTCGCGGCATGATGGCATGTCTGTATCTAATATGTTTAAACGGAAAGACGTTAATTATGCATCAGTCATTTAGCATAGAAGCTGAGCAATTATCACACACACACACACACACACACACACACACACACACACACACACTTGTAAGCTAGTCCATGTCACTAAGCGTCACATGTAAAGAAGCAGGGAGGATGATTATTTCTACAATTGGTGGCCTAAAACGTTAGCACTTAGCTTCCACAGTCCTCAAGGTTAAAAGCAGTTTTTATATTTTCACATTACTTCCCTCCTTGCTCTGTCCTTGCGCATCTGCTCAAATCGTATTTTGTGTCCACCGAATCTCCAAAACCGCTGGGATTGTTTCGAGATTACCTTACGCCAGAACTCTCTACTGGCACTGCAAGTTGTGTATTTAGTTCCTTACACATTAGCATTAACAAGCTAGACACTTTTTCCTCCAGAACCTCTTCATTCATTCTTTACCAAAAACAACAATTTTATTTGCAAGGTCCTTTGGGTTTCGTGAATGGTTGATTTATTGGTATGCTTGTATGCTGCAAACAGCTGATTGTGTTGACACCTGGAGCTGCTGCATATGCATTGTATGCCATTCTGTTTGAAATATTATTCAAATGTATACTTTCTTATGCTAATACCAACACAACTGTTAATTGACGTTTTATTAATCCTGTGGCACTCCACTTATTTGCCGCTGTCCTTAATGATACGTGAAACTGGTGGCCGAAAAAAACTTTTCCTCTCAACCTATCTCCGCCTCTAACGTTCTGCCATTTCCCATGTCCTAGGGACACTGTAATGGACGCCTGATAAGAGCTACCACTTTTCCCTTTCCTTCAAAAAAAGAAAAAACAAAAAAAAAAACAAAAAAAAAAAAAAAACAAAAACAAAAAAATGAAAACCTTTACTCTAGTTAATTCTCTTCTTTTCGGCTTGAAACATTCTATTTCTTTTCTTCCAACACCCTACCAGAAATCCTGTATAATTCTGACCCCTTTCTTTCCCACTGGGAAATCACCTGTCAAAACCTAAAATCCATGCCACAGGCACTTCTTCTCACAACCGCCGGATTTCCTCGTAGCCCTTACAGTTATGATCCTCATTCTGCCATTTCCTAAACATGATATCGCTCATCTCTCCATATGCATCACACCATAGCAGCCAATGGTTTACCGTCTTAATCTGGCTCACGGGAACAAGTTCTGCACTTACCATTGCTACCTGCACTCCATTCCTTTCTTCTCTTCTCTAAATTGATATCTCCTACCCTACTCAGAAACAAAAGTTCGGGTTGCTCATCTCTGAAGAGGAAATAGATTGTGGCCGCTGTGTTGGAGACAGGTCCTGGGAAAAGCAAACATCCCTTATAAGGCTTCATCGATAGGAATACAAGGATCTGATCATTGGCGTGCATAAAAAAACGAAAGGGATCAGCGATGGTGATCTTTGTGAAAGCCCTGTCAGAACGTTGGTACTGTGCCTTTCGGCCAATTGACAGTCACCCACATCTTTTGAATAAATATATTACGACTCCTTTCTAAAAACTGGTTCGGAACTGTGGATTTACCAGTGAATAGCTTATTATATGATTCATACTTATGTAATGTTACATTTCAATTGAAAGGGAAGAGTATTTGGCGACAGACTGCAAACACTTTTATCAATTTGCAACACATTTGGGTAACTGTGGTATTGGAGATTGGTATTTTCCGCTAAATAATATTTTTGAAACCGCTCAAGTAACAAATTCACACAAGGTAAAAGTTACCGACCTATGTTTTAATAGATCAAGAATTAAAATTTGAAAACTATTAACAAATGATCAAACACTTTGATTTACGGAAAAGATATCACGAGGCAACGTATAACCGCTCATAATTTGGATATTGAAAAAGGAAGAGATAAACGACCTTCAAAATCACCTTCAGAAGAGAGATTGCGTTATGTCTGTAATATACTTGAGGACGGATTTCATTTCCTTATCTAGTGTTAATTGTTTCAAGAACCCCGGAAAATTCCATTTCCAGTCCTAAAATCAATAATTATGAACTTCGGCAACCATTAGGGCCAAAAAGCATAAAATTCGTCTTTAAATTGCAAGATAAAGGAGGAGGAACAAGAACTTACCCTGGCAATGTAAATATTTTTAAGGAATATTTTTTACCTTGTTGTTCTGTTGGACGTGTATGCATAATTGACACAGCAGGTATCATTTTGTACTGATGTGGGTTTTATGTGTTTGTGTGTGTATTTTTCAGAATGCTGAATGAGTGTAAATATCTCGGTGTGGGTGTAGTCAATAGAGGTCGTTCGCATACACTTGAGTATTGAACTTTTGAGGTATATTATGTGCGCTTGCGACCTCTAGGTACGAGCATGTGCCATGTTTAAGATCCACGATGGCTGGCAGAACACTCAATTGTTTAAACATTTTAAGTATTTTAGGACCTAGCACATGTATAAAGTTACACCTAAGGCCACGGATACTGTCTCAGTTAACCTTGTCTCTGGTTATCTGGTGCAACTGAGTTTTGTACATTGGCACACGACGTCATTGATATGTATTGATATATGACATCGATTAGTACTGGTAAAACTGTGGCATAGGCTATCTTTTATGGAAGATATTTTGTTACATCCATGTTATATGTTGCCGGAGACCAGGAGCACTGACTCAGCACTCTTGGTCTCAGGTGCTTAGCTACAGCTGGATGAACTGATTAATTTATCTATTTTTTATGTATTTTTTGTTTCTTTGTTTGTTTATTTATTTATTTATTTATTTATTTATTTATTTATTTTTTTATTTATTTATTTATTTATTTATTTATTTATTTATTTATTCATTTATTCATTCATTTATTTATTCATTTATTTATTCATTAATTTATTTATTTATTTATTTATTTATTTATTTATTTATTTATTTATTTATTTATTTATCTATTTATTCATTCATTCATTCATTTATCTATTTATTCACTCATTCATTTAGTCAGTTAGTCAGTCAGTCACTACATATTTATTTACTTACTTAACTTCTTTATTTATTTATTTCTCTTTCTTTCTTTCTTTCATTCATTCTTTGTTTATTCATGCATTCATTCATTCATTCATTCATTCATTCATTCATTCATTCATTTATTTACTTATTTATTTCCATGGAGCTTCTCTGGGACCCCTTCCAGGTAGTTGCAAACGGCGTCAAGCACAATTATGGACACATTTTGTGTACACTGTTCGTGTAGCCTCTTTGGGGTTATATTTGCATGCTGGGGATTTTCTGATACTGTTAAATTTTTAGATATATTACTTTCTTCGTGCTTTTTCAAAGTATGTTGCTTTTTTCTGTTTTGTTTTGTTTGTTTTCTTTTTGTTTGTTTTTTATTTTTTGTGGGGTTTTTTTTTGGTTTTTTTTTGTTTATTTGTTTGTGTTTTTGTTTAGTTATTTTTGTTTGTTTTTGTTTTTATTGTTTGTTCTTTTGGTCTATACTTAGCAACCAAGTACATCAATCTAAACATCCATTCTTCGCTCACACTGGTATTTACAGTTGAGCTCATTACAGCTAACTTAACGACTATTTTGTCAAAGTCTTGCCGACAATGGCTAACGTCTGGTACTCATTATTTGTACATGAATTCTATCTGCGAATCACTTGGAGCAGTATTTACATGCATACCCATGCTATCTATTGCTATTTGTATTTCTTCTAGACGATTTGGCTTCTCAACAGGCTATTATACAGGTGTCTGTTTATTCACGTGATGTACAGCAAAGGCACTGCTTTAGCTGAAACTATATTATCATCAAGAATTTTCATAATGTAACTTGGATAAAGAACGTTTTACTTACACGTGATTTTTTATGCAATATATGTTTTGCATGCCGCATTTTTTCCATCAGTTTCAGTAACTTGCATATTTTGCGGCTACAAGCGGGTGTCTCCAAACAGCTCCGCTCCTGCATGGTACCAATCATTACCTTCAAATTACCGTGTGGCGTCATATGCTGCGTTTTTCCTCGCAATTGTTCTGACGATATTCAATAATCGACTTTTTTCTACCACAGACAACACACTTTTTTTGGGGGAGGGGGTTAAAAATTCCATGTCGGAACAACTTCATACTTGATTTTCTTCTTGCCTTAAGCCTACTTCTATTTTTACCAGCAGCAAAATTCATGTCCATCCACCAACGAACTATAATTGTCACAGTGATATTTTGTTTTGCCATATCAATAGCGGAAGTTTGTCCCAGGACAAGTTGATGTGCGTTAAATGCGATCTCGCTGACAAATTTGACATTATTTCTCTGCTTGAAACTATGTTATGTATTCTAATCAAAATGACAATGATTTGGAGTGACCAGGGTTTCGCAAAATTTATCGCTGCGACCGAGCTGCTTCTGTTGGAGAAGAGTTACCTCTTTGTTCCGTTCATTCAAAGCTAACCGCCATAAAAAACTTGAGCCCCCGAATTGATGTGTGAAATTCTTGTCCTTAAAAATTGGCGCAGCAATTTCGCACTTGTGTTTGTACAACATTCATGCATTGTCCACTCATAACTAGCAGGTTGAAGAGCATAAGTTCATGATGGTTAGTCCATTTGAGCAACGCTTTGCACCTCCCGGTTTTTTCCCCACAAAGCCAACTCTTTTAGGGGAACACAGGATACATGTTTGTCCTTGCTTTTTCTGATGAAGACATCCTTCTTAAATTTTAAAAAAAGTAAGACCGTGCAATCATAGTGTGACACTTTTCTTCCTTATAATGGCACGACTAGTGAAAAAATATATGAATCAGTAAATGACCAATATACGAAAAAAAAATGGCAATATTCAATTGTCAACTTACATCCAGGAAAATGGGCTCCAACATATCGATGAACCTTCTGAGACAGATTAAAACGGACCATTTAAAAGTTGACATATAGAATAATTGCCTTGAACTTGAACTTGAACTTACGCAAAAGTGTCACAAATCAACTTGACCCTGTATATGAACTAAGAAAGGAGCAACCTCCGTTCTTAAAATGGTCGATTCACGTGAATTGGAGCTCGACGTTGCAAAATCTACAATGGAAGTCATAGATCGGACACACAGAAAACCCCCTTCCCATGACTCTTGTAATTATATCCGAACATTGAAAAACTAAAGCAGGGGGTGTTTAAACACGGGATATGCACAGTCGACACATTGAATCAATCAGCGTCAGTTCGCCGCAAAGTGTGCCTTTCCCAATGGTTATCACACGCGCTAAAGCGATTGTGTCAGTATAGGAAAACACGGGTTAATGCAATCACGGGAACGATATTAAAATGCCTGGATTTACCTGCTGTGTACCTGGGTGCTGTATAATTCATCTAGGGATAAGAATTACCGTTCCTACAACTTCCCTTAAAACAGAGAACGCAGAGACACATAGCGAAGGAGAAATGTTTTTAGAGCCGGTAACTGCAGCCGTTTTAGCAAATTTGTACCAACGATGGACCATCTTATCTGCAGTGCACATTTTCCAGGTGGAGGACTTCAAATTGAATAATAGAAGATGAAAGAATTGAATTGAATCGGTGTGTGAGCTTACACTTATTAACTGTCTTTAACAAAAGTGGAAAGTGCGATTACTGGCCAAAATGAATATTCTTCATATCTTAAACATTCCAAATTTTTTTTTTATGTACTCACGTGCAGCTTGGAGAATATTTTCGTTCCTATCCTGTGTAATTCCTTTAACACTACTTCAAAAAAAAAAAAAAAAAAAAAACCTTCTTTGGCTGAAATTTTCAAGAGCTATTATATTAGTTTGTAGAATATTCCTTAGCCAGATATATTTATTATACTGAAAAAGTCATAACTATTTTCTAACCCCGCTCGACATGAACTTAAAGGAGAGTCTACAACACCCATTCTGAAGAGATCACTATTCAGGTGGTTACAGTCCATCCTCATTTTGGCATGAATAACTGCAATTTTCCTTTTACCAATATAATAAAGATCGTTTTATTTAGGTTTTGTTTTGTTTAGTTCCTTCTTAAAATCGCCCAGATGATCAATATTTCTCAAAACTGTAGGTAGCGAATCCCATTCACGAATGGTAGACGGAGAGAAGGAGTTGTAGAAAGTGTTTTGTTTGGCCTCTTTGACCCGAACTTGGTTGGTTCTGAGCGAAACTATTTCAGGTAATAATTTATAAAGAAACCCGGAATAAGTTTATTAATAACCTTCAAGAACAGTACCAATTTTTGCATTCTCCTACGTTCTGCCCATGTTTCCCATCCGGTCACAATATAGATCTGCTCAATACTAGTTTGGCCAATGGCCCCGGTCACTACCTAGGTTGCATCCAGTTGAACAGTTTCCAATCACATTTTCTAGATTATTATACTTGAATATCAGGTTGGGATGATCTACAGTTTTCGTTCTCTTGCTAACCATCATTGATTTAGTTTTGTTAGGGTTAAAGGAGACAAGCCACTGATTGGACCATTTTGTCAACGAATCGAGGTCTTGGTTTAATGATTCCTCTGATTCAACTGGATCATTGCCTGTAATATATAATGTATCATCAGCAAATTGACGAGCCCCTGAATTAACAATGTCGGCTATATTATTGACATACGCAAGCAGCAGCAATGGCCATAACGCTAAATCATGCGGGGAAACTATTATTAGTAGAATTCCAAAGATCTTTTCACAACTAGAACTTAAAGTTTCAAAGCCTAGAGTGCCAGTAAGACGACGTTTGGAACATATTTCACAGGATGTTTCCACAGAAACCACTAGAAACTGGATTTTTTTACAAAATTTTGATCTTCCGCAAATATTAAAATTTGTAAGCTACTAAAATCGAAATTCAATCTTTATATTGCTCAGTATTAGACCTTTCCATTGATATATATAATAATGTTTTTTTTTTTTCTTAAACACTCAAATCATTATTATCACTTACATGTCTACCCAAAGCTGTGTGCACGTCTAGATACGATCAGTGAAAGATTAATATTTCTCCGATAAAGCATTCAACTAAATTTATCGTATATCATTCCATTATTCCGAACTTTTGAACGAGTTGGTCAATTTCTTTTGAATAAAGATCAGAATAAAGCCTATAATACACAAACTACAAACGTGTAAGTTTAAATACATTATGCAAAATATTGCTACTGAGAATATTATGCTGGCTGTGCACAATCGTGTGCATGATTGAAGCAGTCCGTTATCAGTAAACATGGCATTTTTCACAAAAGGTTTGATGTTCCGTAAACCATAAAATGTGCAATCTAATTCTTTGATGGCTATACCAAAGAAGTGTTGGGTTACTAAAATTGCTATTCCATGCGGCATGCTTGACAAACTACAATGAGACATGAACGTGTAACACTTTCGTGATCACAGCAATACCCGCACCCGTAGTATCAAATGTCGTGCTTTTTTTCTTCTAAATCAAAGCACGATAATAGACATTACATTCAGAACAAAATTACTACTCTGAGACAATGTAGTTCTGCTTAGAGACAAACAAATCATTAATAATAGGCCGATTAATAGTTTACTGTAGGAAAGTATATATCATACCACTCACGATGATATGGAATATGTTGAAAATATATTTACATGGTCTTGTATTTTACAGATTAAAAAAAGAAACTACTCTTCTTGATCACAAAGCGTTGGCTGCAGAACTCACAGTAATCGGTATGGAACCCAAGTTCAGGTGAGATTGGACACTTTGAGCAGGTAGTGTTCAAAATATACGCGTGATTAGTGTTTTGTGTAGGCTTATTTAGCCAATAAGTGTAGCATAAACTATATGCTGGGACTTTTTTAATGAGCGCATAACCTGACAATGTAAATACACTGCCTTCAAGTACATGCTGTAGGAAGCTCTGTGCCTGGGACAATGAATCTTGTACCTCACACAGAAGTCGCCCGAGGGAACGGTATCACCAGCTTCAAAGCCTGAGTAGAAAAGGACGTTCAAGTTAAAACACAAAAGCTAATGCCAATTGTGTACTGGCAAGTCTAAATGACGGACCTGAAAATGGACCTGAGTCGCAAATTTCGCCAAGTTTTTTAGTAGACCTTATGTAGTAACAAAACCTTTTTTTTTTTTTTATTTTTGTTTGTTTTCGTTTTGTTGTTTGTTTTTTCCTTGTTTTTTATTATTGACAAATCGTGACAGACATGTCTTTCTGTCAAACATATAATAGACCATCAAGAATATTTCCCTATCACTCAAAAGATGTCTTTACAATAAAAAAAATTGTTGCATAACATAACAGGGCGCGTAACCACGTTTCGAAAATCAATAGTTTCAAATTTCAAAGTGAACACCTACTTTCCAATAAGCTTACATAAAAGCTCCTAGTTAAAAAAAAAAACAGGCTTACAAAGTCACAAACTGTGCCATTTAAAGGTTATTCACTATTCCCGGATCGCTCGAATTGTATCAGAATCAACCTGAATGTTTGGCACACAATTAAAAAACATCGACATCTGATTAGTTAGTGTCAGCCCACCTGGTTATCATGCAGGATGTAGGCAAAAGCAACATTTTCGTAATGAAACAAAACATTACCTTTCAGGGTCATACATGTACAACGCAATGTTCTGTCAGTTTTTGAAAGGTATGAAAATGATTCAAGTGCATACAATTACAAAACTGCAAATGCTGTGACAAACACCCGAGTTTCATATAAAAATGAAATAACAGCATATATATACATATGAGCGGATTTTGCTAACGAAACAAAGTTTTTGTGCAAGAAAAAGTTCTGTCACACAATTCAAGGTTTTGCAAATATTGATAGAACATTTGAAATAACGGAGAAAAATCCGAAACGTAGTTACAAAACACACATTTTTGTACATGTACCAAACTTTTTTGTGTACTAAACCCCAGGCTCTGCGAATTATTGAAAATAAACGTCCGTATACTCATCGACCAGAAAGCATGCAACGTATAAGGCATATAACCAGTGCAGTGGTGACATGCATGTGCATTTTTAAAACAAACGAGAAATTACAGACTCCTGTTTTGAGACAAAAATTTAGCTCACCTTATCTTTATGGTTTTAGTTTCCAGATTCGACCTGAACCAGAACAGGGCTCAGCGCAAATGACTCACTTCTGCAAGTTTGAAACAGAAAGCAAATATACTCCTGGTCAACGAAGAGATGCCATTGCCTCTGTGTTCAACATTTAGCAGTGACATCTTTATTTTTACCAGCAGTATACTGCTGCTCAAACTGATCGCTCAGCTAAACTCACATTAGACTTGATTCTCTGCTTACCAGTCAAATGAATGAGACACGTCTGTAAAGTACCGGCAATGAGATTCTCAACAGGATGGACTGTGACATAATATACATTTCAACAGATCAGCATGTGCCCGTTTCAATTCTAGCATTTACGCAGTGCGTCACACAATTACTTCTTTTCTGTTGCTTTTCCACAGAGCTAGTTGAAAAGGGAGCAGAAAGTCTCAAACGTCGAATGCTGCACAACGTACATCTCATTCCAGCAGCAATCCAGATCAACATTTGGTGCATGGTGCTTGCACCTGATGAGAGATATTGTGTTCTAAAGACTCGCCAACTGAAATTACGACATTACAAGCCAGGGTATGTTCCCTTAAGCGTCTCAAAAATGGTTATCCGCACCAGTCAATCAAATTCACACAACTCCACGTGTCTGATTGGGTCGTCTTTGCAGATAAGAAATATTTGTGTATATTTTTCTCGAAAGACGAGTTGCATTTGAATTGACTGGTATGTAAATAAATTTGGCTGGTAAAGACGTTTAACTTAACTCCCATATCTCACAACTATGTTGATCTCAAGGAATACCTTTAGTGACAATGCACATACACGTGAATGGGTACCAGGTGGTCTTAACTTTAGCGCATCAACAAATTGAAATGCACAAGTATGGTACTCACTAGGTATGCATACGGCGATCACACGTGTCACGTGTTGAAAGTACTGCTTAACATGTGCAGAGAGTTACCTGTTTGTTGGAGTCGCCGAGATGCAGAGATGAGTCTAAGGACCACACAAGTGCGCATTGGAGGGCACGTACACTGACATATCATTGAAACGGGTACCTTAAAGTCACATATCTATTTGCCAAGGAAAATATCGTCAGCATTAACTCTTTGAGTGCCAATTTGGGGACTGAGAAAACAGCTTTCCACGGCAGGCTTTGGGTGATCGTTTTTTTCCTGTTTTATTTAATGCGCAAACCTTTATAACATGCATATACATGTATGTACCTTACTTTTTTCAGGTGCATTTTACAAGCATGAGCGTATGTTGATAACATGCATGCTATTGTGTCCTATACATTTATCCGCAGGCAATTTACATTAATTTTACAATATGTGAACTCGATTACGTGTATTTTCCATGCACCATGTTGGCCTTCAAAATGCATGGCCAGTTGCTGCAAATGTTCGCAGACACACGTTTGGTAACCGATAGACCGCAATGTGTTCACCAGACGGCACTGCGATTCTTATTCAACTTTTTTACGATGTTTACTTTTTAAAGAAAGCTGGCCTAAATATTATTTCGCAGGGTCACTTCAGTCTGTGAATCCAAGGCCAGCTTAGATAACTGTCACAGCCGTCTGGTTAAGAGGCCGAGGGTGGGTTCCACAGACGGCCCTCTTATGCTGCCTGGAGGTCCTTTTCTCACGTCAAAATGAACAATGTATTTCCTCTGCTTTTGGCGTTAAGTTTTGCTCGTTTCTTTCTTTCTTTCTTTGCTTTTTGTTCTTGCTATCTAATTATCCCCAGAACACCTACATTTTTAGAGTTGGTTGAGCTAATAATTGATATTACACACATATAGCTGGACAAGGCACCTTTGATGACTACATGGTCATCATGTGGTCAAATTGAATGACAGCCCTGTGGAAAAAAAACTACATGAATGAATGAGTTTGAAACAAGGTCTAGAAATGCACCCATATTCATTCATACCAAACTGCTAAATATCAAGTTTAATATATCTGCCAGAAAAAATATCTGTAAGATTTTTCTTTTCTTGTTCTAAGTATTTTTTCTTAATGTTAATCCGGATGAGTCAAACTCTCCTGGAAAATTTTAGTTGTCAGACATAAAATTGCAACGGACTGCACCATGCATTAAAAGGCCAAGAGCCGTTCCTGGGAGATATTATGACGTATTAAGAGATATTTTAAATCTTTTATGTGCCTCCTTTCAGATATTGGTGGTAAATTATAATAAAATCAATTCTTTTTGCTTGAGGGATATATCCAACGTTTTTCTCAGAATCATTTGCACAGAAAGAAAATAATTTGTTTCTGCATATTCAGGGCATCCTACAAGAATCAAATGTACATACTTTTAGCATATGCAAAATTGGTGATGCCATTTGGCCAAAAAAGCTCCTAGACTCTAACTATCGTTTTATTCGATAACCCGGCTTTACAGAACAAATGCTGCCCTCTCTACTGAGAAACATTGCTAGCTATTCAACTAGCCTGTCTTGCAACAATAATAATGATGATGATGATGATAATAATAATAATAATAATAATAATGATAATAATAATAATAATAATAATAATAATAATAACAACAACAACAACAATAATAATAATAATAACAACAACAACAACAACAATAATAACAATAATAATAATAATAATAATAATAATAATAATAATAATAATAATAATAATATATTGGTGGAGGCTCCCAAAATTTCACTTGAAAGCCACCTGCAGCGACGAAGTAAGTGCGGCCATGAAGTGAAGAACCTAGAGTGCACGGGAGCTTGTGCTGTCATAAGCTGGTAAAAGAAAATTGCTCCCACAAATAAACACATATAAAGTTCTTGAATGTACATGTAGCAGTGTAAATCGATACAGGAACTATCAGTAATAAATTAAGGCTTACTGTTCAGTGTATATTATCCTATGAAAAATCACAAGACCCTGACACGTGAGATGGAACGTTTACTTACAGCATCTAAGTCTTTTCACAAAGAGTGAAGCCTAATTTATAGTTCGAATACAGTCCCTAATCATATAGTCAATATTTCAATCCATCATCGAACGCATTTCAGTCACACCAAATCTCCTCAAGCAAAAGTATCGTCACACCATCATTGGATCTGTTGAGCGTAATTAACTATAAAATTGTAATCAACTTTGATTCTTAAGACTTGTTAATAAAAGAGCAAAAGCCTTTCTGGGAACCTGGCAGAGAAATTATTGATTACTAAATAAGAGAGCGGGACGGGCCCATTGAGAGAAATGATTTAGTTCAAAAAGTCTTTGCTACAGTCTGTGCTGAAAATATCTGTCAGGGTATTGGCAAAAGGAACCAATTACAGGAAGAGTCGCCAGTGAAAACGTTAAGAGATACTTTCAAGTAACCAGTCCATGGTCAACATCTGTTGTAAGTTATAGGCGTTCACAGTATATTGAAGTAAATACTTACGACGGACAGAACTCCTCACTTTATTTGCTCTACTCATCGCTTCGTGAAAACGGTCATGGCTCCCACTTCGGGAGCACCATATTACCTAGACCGCAGCGTTGATAAAATCTCGTCTTCTTTGTGTCTCTATGATACCTATTTTCTCCTGAAAATTAATCACAAATGATAAGCACGTGGAGTTCGAGATTAAACAATCACTTTCCGTGGCTGTTCTTCTCGTCATTTTCAAAAGTACCCATTATAAATATTGCCTGTATGTCAGTCAATTCCTTATTCATATACAAATAGTAGATGCCTTCGTGTAGATTTAGCACATGAATAATCCGCATTAACATAGCTGGAGGAGTCTTTACAAAAGTTACATGTATGTCTTTTGACCTTGTATTGATGCGAATAGATCATTGATCGCACGGCTTTACAAGAGGGAAAAGAGTCCATGAAGAGGAATACCTGGAGCGTTTCGATACCTCGACGTAATGACTGTTAAAATTGATTTTTTGCTGGAGCGTAACATTTCATTACTACCGCACTATTGATATTAAAAGTTTTTGTGGAGCGCTAGTGCGAAAACTTATTGATCTTATAAGATTAATTTCTTGACAATAATTCGCCCTGGTGCAGTTAAGCCTTATGACCAGTCGTAAATGACTGGCTCCAGACCTGCAACGTCATGATATATATTACCGTAAGATTGCGGTGTACCTTAATAGCTTCACTCTATTTGAGACATGTGCATCCATTTCGCGCGCAGAGGCAATCCCAAGCTGAACGGAGCAAATATTGGCAATTCTCCTGAGTGGGGCATAAGGTTTCGACGAGGATTTTGAGCTGCGAAGGTAATTTGCCATTTTGTTCTTATTAGCGATACAAGGCTATGTCTTCTGCTAATTTCATTTCGACTTTCCAGTTTGAAAGGCTCATATTATAATTGATGGAATGATATTGTGTTAACATCTAGATTAGTAAGTAAAAGGAGAACTTATGGCATGACCGTTATGTTGTATTTGAGATTTGTTGCAATTCGGATTCATATACTCTAACATGTATTCTATTTTAACATATTAAACATGTCATCGCAACGCAACCCGAAAATTATTTTACAAATTTAAAAGCCGTTGAACTGTCATATGGTCGGGTAACAGGTATTGTTGACACACGAATCTAAATGATAAAGAACGAGCACGCAGCGATCTGCGCTCAGAACTGCAAAATTTTAGAAACTAAGGGAACTGACACATCATACTCTGTACTGTACGGTTGTGATTAGTACGTGTTTTTATGTTGCCTTTTGTGGCGTAGCTATAAGTTAAGGTGCTTATAAATGTGTAATTTTCTGTTTGTTTCCATTCAGTCAACCACTTCAATCCATAAAACATTAAAACGGCACGAATTGTAAAATTAAGGAGCAGGGTGCAATTTCAAATTATAGAAGTGAAGTTATCATGAGCCTGTATATTTTAAGGTGTGTGTGTGTGTGTGTGTCTGTCTGTCTGTCTGTCTGTGTCTCTGTGTGTCTCTGTGTGTCGGGCATGCTATATTGTTTTAATTATGTTGCCCTCTAAGTTGAAACGGTTTCCTCCCTATTTACTATTCAGACATCACATGAACCAAATCCCTATTGTCTTTGGATCATTTTGTGCGGGGAATGAAGTCCGTGTCCCTCGTGCGGTCCGTGATGGAGAACTCTTCTGGGCTATTTTAAGTCGTTTTTTAAAGGCAACATCCAATTTGTCCTCTTGGGTGACAGTTGAAAAGGACAGAAGTGGGTAAAACAATAGCAATCTAGGTGTTTCTATGCTAATGCCTCATACACTGTGGTGGATACTATGCTTCGAATGTTGTCAATATCGTACAGTACTGTCCTATTAGCGAGATCTCAATATAACTTGAAGTGCCACGAAACGCATTTGACTGCGGGTAATCGCTCTCTCTTTCTGTCTGTCTGTCTGTCTGTTTGTCTGTCTGTCTGTCTGTCTGTCTGTGTGTCTCTCTTTCTCTCTCTCTGTCGCTGTTTATACTTGGTCTCAATCTTTGAACAGGTACAGGATAACATTTGCACAAGAAATTCACATGCGTTTTGTTATTAATCACCGCCAACCCAGCTGAATAATATAAAGCCACTCACTTGTCATCATTAGTAATCTTGGGCTTTGGATATGTAGAGGTAGGAACACCACTGTTATAAATAACAATAATAACAATAATAATAATAATAATAATAATAATAATAATAATAATAATAATAATAATAATAATAATAATAATAATAATAATAATATATCATCATCATCATAATCATCTTCATTATTATTATTATTATTATTATTATTATTATTATTATCATTATTATTATTATTATTATAATGAAGATGATTATGATGATGATATATTATTATTATTATTATTATTATTATTATTATTATTATTATTATTATTATTATTATTATTATTATTATTATTATTATTATTATTATTATTATTATTATGGCAAGGGTATATGCAAGGAATCATCGTTTCCATCACAATCAACACACAAAAACTTTTCAATATCAAGACAGTCCCTTAAGCATATCATTAATTGATCTTGTTCCCTGTGGTAAATATTGCCCCGTCCATTTTGATAGCACCTTCAGAAAAGCATCGGATGCCAATCAGCTATTATCAATCTATCACACGCAAAATACGTCATACTATTTTTGCACATATGTTTCTGCCAATTCATAGGAAAATAGCATTTTGTCTTCTGTTTTTTTTTTTTTTTTAATTTTGGTTTGAAGTTTCTTATTCAAGATATTGAATCTGTGACCCCATTGCCTCAGTCAAAGAATGTATCATGCCTACTAAACAGTATCATATTGTCCCCCAAAGCGTTCATGTCAAAGATTTAAGATATTATGACACAGAGTGCGTCATGCATAACCGTTTCTTTGAGCACGTCTGTAGCAATACCATTGCTGACAGACTCTGGTTGAACTGCTGACCGGGAAAGTTCTCTTTTCTAAAGCCATGTTTTGGGGCGTCCTGTTTAACATATTGTACTGACCCTGCGCACTTCCCCCTTACCCTAGTTTTATTTACCACCGTCGTTGGGCAATTGATCAGTCAGGACAAGTGCTTTTTCCAGGCTACCAAAATTGTCAGCACTTGTAAAATTAAAATCAAATAAAGAAATAAAATGAAAATTCCCTTCATTTTGATTTGGTAAATAACGATATGGTGCAATGTGAAAATAGACGACAAATACAGATAGAAAGATCAATTTTATTTAGAATCCAAATAGAAGTATGGGACCATCAGGTCCGGATACAAATGTAAAGAACTAAATCTTAATTTCAGCTTTCTGATCCACTGTTAAAACTTATAACTGACTGTGCATGTGCATACATATGACGTCAAAGCTAAAGATTTCCAAGCGAACAGTTTATTTGATGCCAAAGCTTTGTATGTATCCAAGGAAAGTTGATGACAAGTTTAATGATGTTAACATTTGAGCGTTAAATATTTCCCACCATTTCATCCAATGCAGCAAACGAAGAAACCAGCTATTCTTGTTTTAAAATATACCAAGCAATGAGCACATCACCCGAAATGGCTGTTTAGTTTCACATTTTTGTTGCCTGCAGTGAGACAATAGGATAATATAATATGTTGGTTGGTGTATTTGTATTTGTATTTGTAGACCCACTAAATGAATGTCGAATATTGGCGAATCCAGATTGTTTTCAAAGGGGTGCTGTATCTTGCCCTTGAGAAGTATATAGTGCTCTAGCAAGCTCTCACAGGGCGCAAAGCAGAACTAGGGTTCCGGGGACATAGCCCCCCCCCCCAATAAAATGAATTTGGGCATGCACATGGGTGCATTTTAGGCCATTCTTGGAAGGAAATACTGTTATTACAAACACACGTAGATTCAGTTAGGTGTGAGGGTGGGGGTGCTCGAGCACCCGAACACTCACTCTAGTTCCGCGCCTATCCAAATATATCCAAAATGACAGTAAACGACATGGTAGTTTTTTTTTAATTGTGCTCGAGACACCTCAGTATATCTAGAAGAGTACAGAATCTGAGGGCTTGAAAAATCAGCCAGTATATAGTCTTAATCTGTAATCTTCTCTTATATATATATAGTATGTATTTAAAATATCTTGTATCTTCTAGCATGTAATTTTGCATGGATATATATAAGTGACTATCAAGTACAGATACAAATGTAAGGAGCTTGAGGTTTCGAAATTACTACTGTTTACATTTCTAATTGGCTTTCGTTTTCTTGCCTTCTTCACATGTAGGTTGCCATATGTTTTAAAATTCTTGTCTGCAAATCTGGTATCAGCTCAGTAATATTTTGTTATGGCTTGAAGAAAGTACATTATGAAACTCGTGGAAAATAAAGTATGAGAAATAAAAATGACTCATGCTATTGAAGGCAACTTACACTAACTCACTGAACTCAAGTTACAAGATGGATACTTTTATATGTCGGGCCTTTTGAGGCTGTCCCATCCCTGTGGTGATTCTTGTGCAAATATCAGTAGGTCCAAATATCCACATAGCACTAAAGCAAAGTCACTGGTCGGTAAACTTTGGGCGTACAAAAGTTGTCTGCTAGAGATTATGTGATATAATGTCGCGCACATTGCTAAGCTGGTTATAAGGGAAAGAGTTTACATTAAAACATTAGACAGAGCCTCATGATGCCAAAAGTCATGCTGTCTTCTTCTCTCTACCTGGGATGCTTAATTGGAGGGTCAGATAAAAAGTTGCTCTGTGGAAACAAATACTGTTTCCAAAAACAAGAGGACTGTGGCTGCCCAGTGGTTAAATGAACTAACAAGACAGAACTAAGGTGACTTTGTAACTACCGGAACTAGATTAAGGTTCTCCATGTTCACTCCAAGCAAAGTACGTCCGTAGGCCAATGTCAAGCACAACGCCAAAGTCTCCAGTTATTAATTGAACAGAAAATTAACAAGCACAGCCATATGGAATTGAAAATTAAGTCAATGTAACTCGTGTACACTCCAAGTAAGCCCTCACAGAGGACCGTCATCACAAGCTGCATAAAGGTCCGAGCTCAAGGAGTTGTCAAGAATCAATCTGATGTAAATTCCCACCATTGAGTGGCTGGTCAGCGCATTTGAGGAAAACACATATATGTATTTGCACAAGATTTGCCGCTATATTTTTCATGGAAATATGTTTTGCCAATTATCATTACGTCATTTTTAAAAAGATAAGACAATAAAACGCAGGGACTAACAGAATGTGCCATGTGAGTTATCATATAATATGTCGATGACAATTGTTGCCACACGTACCGCGGATTAGGTTTTTAACTTAGATTTTTTTTTTTTTAAGTTTCTGTTGTCTTAAAAGTAGGTGATATTTGCAGTGGTCGAAAGACTCCATATTTAGAAAAACACACGAGGAATTTCATTCCCGACACTCTTTCGTGTGGTGGCAAAATTGATTCATCAACGAGGAAACCACTTCCTTGTCGATAATGACGTTAAAGCCATGGCAGAAACGTTACATGAGGCACGGTATCAGGACCCACAAACACCAAAATTCATGCACCTATCATACACCTCAAGAATAGGCAACCGTGTAATATCGAATGTTTCAACATTTTAAATCCTACCGTTTAAAGATAATGAGTAGTGATATTTACGTATGTAAACTGACCCAGTGTTTCCGTTAGGAACTTTTTTCAGAGGGTCCCTACCTGAAAGAGAGTCAAATTTTTAGATATACAAAGTTATCAAAGAAAAATACAGGGGGTTTGGACCCTTTGAATTTTGTTGAAGGAGTATTTCATGTTTTGAAAGGGTAATATACCCCCATTCGGGGGTTAATGGAAACCCTGTAACCTGTGATAAACGCACCTGACTGCGAAGATTGGCACTTTGAATGTAACGATAAATTGTTCTTATGTAATATATCATATGTTCCAGCACATGCATCTTGATTACAAGGGGATAATATATTGATTTGGTTACCTACTGCGTTTGTCATTACCCGAGTACCGACATACCTCTTGCAAATAGATATCACCGTATTATGAGATAAAAGGCCTCATATACTTTTCCTGTTGTCTGTTTATGTGTCTCAATGTTTGGCTTACTGTGTTTTCCATACCCTACAATAAAGGATTTTTATCGAGGAAGATTAATTCAATCGGGTACAACACGTCTGAACGTCGGCAGAAACCTATTTAACTGCAGTAATTTAAAAGTAATCTCTACGGAGAGAGAATACAAAACATAAATGATTTTATTAAAAACTAAGCATCGTCGGTATACCATCCCACCATAGTTATCAAAGGCACTCAGCATGCTGGTTTTGACAGTGGGGCCCATTCTTAGTGTATATAAAGGTACTCCCGAGTGTTATTTGATTCTAACGTGATCTGTATGACTGCAAAGAAAGAAACAGGCCCTTGAGCCTTGTCTTTGCGTTGCAAATCAAGTAATACTTGGGAAGACATACAAGTAATGCTACCATTGTGGCTGACGCAATCCCTCTCTTAAAATCGTCATAGAGCATCTAAAGATTTGATCTGTCAAGAATATAATTTGAAAGAAAGTATTGTGTATTCAAATTATTGTTCACACAGAATGTCTGTAAGTTAGACAGGAAATATACCTCACAGTGAATCGTTCTTTACAAAATGCTTCACAATCCTGATTCCCCAGTATGCGCGAACTCTTTTTCATGTAGGAAACAGCGACGGTGTGGATTATAATTTTCCTTCAAAAGTCACCAGCCTAATTCTGATTGATGATGTAATTTTCTTTACATTTGTATGCCTGGCGTGATTCAATAATACAGAAAAAATCAAATTAAAGTGGTATTTATTGGATACCACCCATTGAGACCAGTGAAGCAATGGGGGATATGTTGTTTTGCACTCCAAGACATTCAGTTGGGTTTGTTTCACCTTTGCAGTGTTCTATTGAATTGACTCGCACTATTTATTGATCAAAGACTGTTACAGCGAAATCTAATTTACTAGAAAGCTGAGTTTAAACTGATTTACCACGGGTTCGATCGACAAAAACGTACCAAGAGTAAATAAAATACCTTTATAGTGATTGTTTTGTCATGGCGGCCATCACGTGCATTGGGAGCATGAAATGCCAAACCCAGCAGGGCAGGAGATTCGTAAGACAGTTGAAGTGATAGACGGGTCCATTGTACCTGGTGGCTTCTTGACCACTTTTTGCTGCATCACCTTCCCACGGACAGCTTCAGACATACCCTTGTATTAACCTCAAAGTATGCTACTTCCACTATGCAAGGCATTCTAACCTTTAAATAACTCCACAAACAATAACGTGTATTTCAGTGCTGCACACAGACCCCTTGATATATTCTGTGAAAAGTGCCTACATGTATACATGCAACAAATATGTACAGGACACGAGAGATTATCAAAATACTTACTCACTATTCAACACAAGGGCTCACTAAGTCCCCTCTACGCTTCTCCGGGACAATTAAAATTCATGTAAGGGACGGACAATCTTTAACACAAACATGAAATTGTTATCAATTCCACAGTGCCACATTTACTCGAAAGATGTGCAGCAGAGAAAGGAATGGAGCCATATACGTCAAGAATAGCTGTCTTCGCGACAAGTGCCCCTAGGCAGGCAACACGTGGTATGTCCCGTTTTTAATAATTCAGGGGGCGTCAAAATGGCCGTTTTGGTTGGCCAATGGTACACCAATAGCCTTGTAAAAGTGACACGGATATGACTATGATGCACTGAGTCGAATTTAACTGACCACTGCTGATCCTTCACAATTCATTTGAAATTTACAGAACAAAGAAAGCTCATCCAAATGTATTTGCCTACGATGCATCATAAAGTGTCGACTGTATGGCACAGTATATATATTATTGTCTTTTTTTTTTTTAATTTCCATTTTATTGTCACGTACATTCAGTTGCATTATTGCCTATGGTGAAAAATTTTCATATGATATTTTTATTGCAGAAAAAAGCACCGCAATATGTTTCATGGCATATCGTGAGAGTCCTTCACAAATTCTGCAAAATAATTTTCTTCCAGGATTGCTATTCACGTTTATCAATTAAGTTATAAAATGTATTTACTTATGTCACCAGCCTTCCGTCTCGTTGCTACTTATTGTTCTGTGGTCATATCACAATCAAATAAGAATTGGCAGCATCTGCATGGCGAATTTACCATCTCATGAAAACACATGCTAAAGAATTATACCATGTTGCTAGGCTGAACAATTTATGTGTATCAATATTTTGGTGTTTCGATGTTTTAGAATGATGATGATGATGACGATGACGACGATAATGACGACGACATTGGACAGCGGCTAGTGTCGCCCCATCACGTATGTTTATTGAAAAAAATCGAAAAAGTATAAATGTGTAAAGAAACAAGGTTCTGCTCCATCCTGAGGTAAATATCTGGTAACATATTTCAAGAGTGTCCGTAAGAATACAAAAGCACAATGTAATCTTGAGCTTGTAAAACGTATATTGAGCAATACTTTTCGCTCTCTATAATAAAATGAAAATTTCAGTGATAAATTGATCACAAGTATATCTATAAGTAGCGTGCAAAGAATTTCCCATCTTTCAGTTATATATTGGTTGAAAAGTGAATCAAAGTGCTGGTACTGAACAGCAAATGCAATTAATAGTGTCCAGAGATATTTATGTTCACAGTTGTACCAGTGTCCACATGCATAACGTACATAAAATGCGTAATACGATATAAATTGGCCCTTAAGGACAGGTAAGACACCAAAAACCTTTGCATGGCCAATTTTGAGATTTTAACGGTGTTTACAAGATGAATGTCCTTTCCATTAGTTGTCAAATTTTTCAAGCTATTAACTAAAGTAGAAAAATGCGATAAACGCCAAAAACCACACTGGCAAGTGGACATCCGAAGGTCCATGTGTCATTCTTTTGGTTTTTCAGCCGGAACAATGCCACTCGTCAATCATACTTGGCAGCCTGTCACGGGGTTGCAGGTAGCAACGGCCCGTGGCGAAAGGAGAGTGGTATCAGGGTGGCAATGCGAAATAAGGCGGTATGCCGAAGGTATGTTTGTGGGCAGGGAAAAGATGCAAGCATGCGAGCATATCATAGCCTTAGTGGTTTACTTTATAGTTATCTTGCTTGTTTTGCATTCAAATGAAGACATTAAATGTTCAAGAGGAGAGGGAATCGTCAGACATGTCCCTACAAAGACCATGCAGCGATGGATTACCCCAGTGGCACTTTAATCAACAATACCCACGTACATAATAATATTTTATTGAAACTCAGGGATCAGGAAATAAAAGTACCAATGAACACATTGAATAAGCATAAACGTGAACAGCAGAGAAAACACAAAATAGCGTTACAAAACTGAGGCTGAAAAGAGAAATGAAACTCATTGAGAAAATAACCACAAAATAATGACAAACTAACTAAGTAAAGTGTACAGACAAGTCTAACAAGCTAATTACATAAAGTATACAGATAGAAGTAAAAACAATAAAACACAACAACGGGATAAAGAGGTAGTGGGCGGAAGACCAAACCCGCCATCCGTGCACTGACCACGAGCGGCCATAGGCTGCCCCACCAAATCTAGGCAAAACAACTTTCGTTGCTAGGCTTGAGGTCACGGGGCCCGAAGGGCCGCCTCAATAACGTCACACTCTGAAACCAGACTGTCGCTGTCGCCATTTGACAGATCGCTGAATAATGTTTTCCGTACTTCAAAGGCTCTTTTATTCATGTGATTCCATAAGAATTGATTGACAGCCTCCCCAAATGTTAAGGGACGATGTTTCCTACGTTTTTTACAAATATCAGCTCAACTTGAGCAAATGGTATTGTTTCAGAGGCAAATGATCAACATCAAAGGCCTCTGAAGCTTGTTTTCTCAGAGAAGATAATAGGACGAGAAACCCACCTAAGAATGGTGATTCCAAGAAAACCGCTAGGCGAAATTTAATCCGGTTAACGGCTTTTGATTCTCTAATCACTGAACTGCAAAACTTATTCAGCGATTTTCTAAATTTTGCTTCGTTCTTTTTCTATGAAATGAAGAAAATGAACATCCTGAAAATCAAAGGGAAAACTGAAAGATCAATCTTTGAGGATGAATAACAAAAAAACGAAACCAAACATAAAAAATCGCAGGATCGTTTTTTGTTGCCAATATGTCAGGATTAAGATGCAAGTGTAATTATGATTTTATCACAAATAATAAGTGACTTATATCGACATTTATGGGGTGGATGCTTTGTGGTCAATTTTCAATTGTTAATTCAACAATTAACATCACAGACACCCAAATATGAAACGTATAAAGTCTTTGGAGTATGACGATTACACACATATATAATATGTTATCCTAACGCAAATACATGTTGAGCTAGGAGTGACTAAAGTGGGATTTATTTTTGGTGTCTTACCTGTCCTTAATTCTTTTCTCAATTAGGGGTACTACAATATAAAATATTAAAAAAAAAGAATTAATCAATAGGTCATAGCACATAAATGAACACTATTATCTCGTGAATTTGTTATCCTTATTCTTAAGATTGTGACTTCTGATTTTCCAAAAACTTGATCACCAAAAGTATTTGCCCTATATAGGTTGCTATTTTGTCTGTGACACATTTCGGACGCACCATAAAATAACAAAATTAAATTGTGATGCTGTAAGAAATATTATGTGAGATCGTACGGGAATAGTGGCTTACAATACACTGGATAAAGTATATTGTACTCACGACAGGATTTTATATGGGCATGGCGCCTGTTTTCCAATCGTTTTTGAAATCGATATGTTCAAACCAATATACTTGATAAACAAAATAATACTAATAATAGGTAACTCAGTAATTCGTTTAGTAAATACATGTACGTTAAACAAATCATTGAACATTGTACATTGATAGGAGGTAAAAAGTTAGAAATATATACGGGTCTATTCCAACACCTTTCCGATTAAAAAAAGTAAAATACTGACTTCAATTCCTTTCACAATATTGCTGCAACGTAATTATTGATCTCATAGTCTCTGCACGAAAAAGTATAAAATTCATAAGTAATCCACAAACGATCAAAGGAAGCTGTTTTTTCCCATAGATATATGATACATCGTCAGAGACATCTAGGCAATTTGGTTAGTATTTAGTAATTATCACATGTTGCACGAGCGTTGTATAGGTCTATGGATGCACAGGCAGGCAGAGAGGCGGACGGGCGACGCAGGACACGACAGTAGCTTCCGATACTTTATATGTGAAACATACAACGTGACCCCTCATGTTAAAAAATATGGGCACAAATTGCCGTATAGTGGTAAAATTATCCGACCAAGCATCAACACAATAAAAGAGTGGCTGAACTAATATGTATATTGCACATCAGAGGCATAGCACCTTCCGATAAAAAAGTAATGTGGCAGTCCCGTGCATAGCTAACCTTACATGTACAGACTAAAGCGGTCCTTTGAACTTAAGAGTAGTACCATCAATAACCTTTTTAAGACCATCATCACTCTTTTGCAACACCAGTCTTTACCCATACAGTTCACAAGTCATTATTGAAGCAAATGTGATGGAATCCACCATAACCAAGATATATGTATCAGTGTGTCCCTTTGATCTTTCAATGTCATTTAAGGTTAAAATTAGCATAAAGAAAACAATAGGTACCTCCCAATTATTGTTTAATAGTAATGGTGGTCCTATGATCCACCAATACCGAGATAGTTGGTAAAAACGCACAAAAAATCTGTAAAGCAAAAAACAAAAACGACATGCAGCATCACCTGTCAAACACAGCAAGGTTGCTGGATCCCTAGATGTGTTCCTGTGAAATTTTACACCAATTGGTCGGGCAGTTTTGGAGATTTTTTAAAATCTTATCAAAAATGCCCCCCCCCCCCCGAAAAAATCTGAATATCACCGATGCGTGACTAGTTGCGTAAATTTGGCAGAGACCCATCCAAGGTAGAGGCCACCAAGTCTGAAGAGAATCCGGCAGACGTTTTTCGAGAAGTGTTGAAAATGCGAATTACCATTGCAATCCCCCACTCACGCATCCAGTTTTTTTTCTTTTGTCTTTTTGTTTTTTGTTTTTTTTTATCTTTCGCCAGGTGGCTGAAATTTTGGGAACCCAAATACCCTCTCTCACAGCCCAATGGAGATACAGTTTCAGAATGCCTGGCATGATTATAAATATATGTTACATATGCTTCTTAATGTCCATGCAAAAGGGTGAAGTTGCTTGATTTTATACTCAAAACATTAACTTTTAAGTAAGAATCACTGACACCAGAAGTTGCAACCTATACTTTCAGCAACACCATCATGTTATGTCCCCTTCTGTTTGTTTATTGGAAGGAGACCGTCCAGTCAAACTATAGCTATTTACAGAGCTGGCCACTAACGCAATCCTTTGCTGGTATAGGGCACAGGGAAATCTTAAATGTGCTTTACTCTACTTTTTGTTGAAAAGTTACGTTTTCGTGCAAGGGCAATGCATTGAATCAAACATTTAAACTCTTATGCCCTGCAATAACGAATTATGGGTATCACGCTGCATACACGGGGGACCGGTGGATCATTTAGCCTCAATATATGGCCAGATGTGTACTAAATAAGTGAACATGTCGAGACATGGACTATCAATATTATTGAAAAATGTTGTCCCACTTTCGAAACACCAATGCATGTCTCACAGCCTGACTAGGTTTTCCACAGAATGCAAGTAGGTCTAAAGCTTTGCATCACCATCATACAACATGTCAAAAATGAAAAGCTACCCAGCCATGTTACTGCTGCCGACAGAATTATCGTAAAAGAATTAAGAATTGGTATCTGGTTAGAATCAGTATACTGGCACAGACACTGTTCCCATGACATAATGGGAACGAAATTGATAATGCGAGGTTTTCTTGACATCGACATGTAAAAAACGTAAATTGATAGGCTTGTCACAATGTATTAGATTTTTGTTTCATGGAAAAAGTAATACCCATTTAATCGACAGAATGCCTAAACACACATGCGGCAGAATGCATCGTCAAAGATAGTAATGGTAATGATCTGTAAAGTGTTCATGGCATCATTGATACCTGTAAAATTAAAATGTAGAATTCTCAAATATTGTCAGAAAGTTCCGCTTCATATTATGTGGGATTAGATTCCAGGTAGGTCATAACTTGGAATGTATCATTCTAGAAAAGTAGATCTCTTTTCAAATGTCTCAACGTGACAAAAGCATGTAATGTATGTCACAAGGCTATATCGTCTCTATTGTTTGACTTGGGTTCACAACATATCACTCAACCACATATGCAGACAAAAACACATGCCATGAAACAAGACTAGGTCACCAGTTCAAGTTTAAGTATCTGCGTCTTAAAAACATCTATCAAATAATCTGCATCTATGGGCTACAAGTGCCTTGTAACCTGCTACAAACGTTGCAGAAATGGATTGCAGCTGGTCTCAAGTGGGGTGTTTCATTTAGAAAATTAGAAAACTAGGTAAAATATTCTAGTCATAGCGACATCCACCATATAACCTTTATCTGCCGGATCAAAGCACCCTGTACTTGTGGTTCCACTCGGGAAACGCTTTGGGCATCCCATCCCATACCTGCGTCCCCATATATGAAAGTTAAATATGGTTATTTCCAACGACCTGCATATCCAAGGGACCTCTCCTGGCTGATACAGGTGTACATACAATCGAACATCAATAGAAAACCACGCACATGTACATGTTTCTGGGGCTTCTTTGGAGATTAGAAATAAGTGCGGGTTGTTTTCTTGAAGATTCATTTACACAGGTGTAGTCAGGAAAGGTTCTTAGTAAAGTGACGCTTATTGATTAAAAACGAAATACATAACCTACATGAAGCCATCATGGGTAAATATGGTTATCGTGACAAGTGGCGATTAAAACTAAAAGTACACAAATATGTCCTGAAATGTGCATGTCGTGATCCATAATTCACCAAAGGATATTACTTTTTTATCAAAATGAAACAACAATTTATACATTAAAGATAAAGTGATTATTTGTGGAGTCACAATTAAGCAATAATTTCCGATAAACCAAGAAACATAGATGCAACTGGGGAAATGACGGGAAAAACCAAGAAGAATTAGATAAGGTTAAAGATGATGTGCGTCTGAGGTATAAGTCGATAAGGGCTAAACATGCCAAATGGTGGTAATCTCTGTATGATTAGAACAAAAATAAAATACACAACACCATTGCTAAAGCTATCAACAATGGTGGAATAGAAAGACTGGGACTGACGGGAGGCCACGACATGGCTTTAAAGAAACGATACTTTTTGTTGGACGCACTGATCTGAGACCACCAGTTCAGACAGATCTACAGGACATGAACAAACCCAGAGGTAGGCTGATGTACTCATCTTATTGAGCTGGCCTGAAAAGCGTAATAATGTCAATTCTATCAATGTTTGTAGAATTATGTAAGTAGAGACGTGTAAAATTGTATGTAAAAACATACCATCAAAAGTTGCGGAACATAACGTCATATATCATCAGAAACCAAAAAAAAAAAAAAAAAAAAAAAGGTTGGTGTACATTTAGGTACCGTTTTCGACGAAATGGCCAGGTGGAAGATACCTCAATCATCCACGAGCTGCTATATTATGGACAAAAATTCCATGTAGGACCGACTCCACATAAGACCGTCATTTACCTAGTAATCTTATTTTTAACGCCTTTGAACGAGCCAAAGCTGACTGTCAGCTGAAAAAAAAATGGAAAAGAAAGCCAAAAAGACTGGAATGCTCACCCCAAACGAGCTAAAAAATCATGAGACATTAAACCTAAAATGAAAGACAGAGAACAACCAGTCGACATGAGAAATATGACATACATGTACCAGGCGATAATAGGTTCAATAGGCAAAACAACACATCTTAGATGAAATATTGCCCATTTGATGGACAATTAATGACAGTTGACAGGCTACCTAATTTGGTTGTTTTTTTAAATCTGTTCATTTCTTGTGTATGACCAAACTTTTAAAAATGTGCATTGTGTGATGTGTCGACAAAATATATTTGTTGATCTGTTAACAGGACGTAGCAGCTTAATAGTAATTAATTTACAATTTATTAGATTAATAGGAATTCATTTTACTATAGATGCCAGAATGTATGTAGATGTGTAAAGAAGCCTGGTGACGCCTTTGCTCTTCGACCTTCTATTCAAGTTTATTAATCAAAAATGTACATTCAAGTATCATTAGCACAATTAGAGACTATAAGCCCTTGCAGGCCCATATTCCCTCAATAGTAGAACAAGTGCAATATCTTCCACATTATAATTATATTAACATATATATAAGATGTAAACATTTAATCAAAATTGCGATACATTTCCCATGTTCTGGTATATATACTTTACTGTGACAAATAATAATGATTTTATTTTATCTTAAACAATGATAATGATTTGGTCTCTCGAAACGTTATAGTTGACAGATTCCAAATTTTTGTACAATGTTATTTGATTAAAAATTGAGATAAAAGTTGTTCGACAAGGAAATATAAGTAGACTACGCTTATGTCATGTGTTATAACGATGTACATCCACATTTGAAGTATACTTATCCTGAATAATTTGTTCACAATTTCATACAAACCGATAAATGTCAAAATGTGTTCCGATTTTAAAATGTCAATATTCTATAGTGCTTGAGTAATTTTGCAGCAAGAGCATTAAAATATGATGAACTAATAACTCGCACTATTTTTTATAACCCAGAGTACTTTCCAGTTGCTGCTCGTTGTTTTATTACAATGTATGTACTATAGATATATTAATGCATAATACGAGTTTACAAGGTTTACTTTCTCCACTTTTGTCTCATAATTTAATATAGCAATAACTTTATTAACTATAGTTGAGATAATACTTGCATGTGATTTCCAATTTAATTCCTCATCCATCCAGACTCCTAAACATTTAACCTGGGTAATCTTACTGGCAGCAATCTTAACTTGCATATTGTAATTCTCACATGTGTTTCCTTTTTGCACTACAGACCATGAAATTGACTATGATTAGGGAAAGATATATATATATGAGAAAGAAAAGAGGGCCCAAGATTGATTTTCGGATACTCCACCAGTAAGCCTTATGACATCAGAATTTTCATTTTTGATATGTACATCTTGACAGCAGTTATGTAAATTAAAAGAAAACGAAGTATGTGGTATACCACGAATCCCATAATGTAACAAATTTGCCTGGAGTATAGCGTGATAGACTGAATCGAACGCGTTAGATAAGTAGTGCAACACACCTAAAGCATGTTCATGCCTGTCAAAGGATTCTGATTACTCAAAAAATATAACAGTCAGTTCCGTTCCATATTTTGCCCTGAAACCAGACTGATATGGATACATTATTTCATGCTTCTCGAGGCAATTAACTAATTTGGTTATATACCACTTTCTCAAATATTTTGGAGAAACAAGTAAATAAAGAAATAGGCCTTTGGTTAATATGTCGGCATCACCCATTTTGAATAAAGGAACAACTTTAGCTACTGTCATTTAGCTACTGTATGCAGAAAACACCTTGCTCCAGTGACAAATAAAAATGAGTTAATACCTGCACAATTTCTGCCTTAACGTAAAAAAAGAACGTTCGAACTTATTTCACCATGGCCTGGACTTGAATCTTTATAGGAATTAATAAGATAACGCGTGTCATCCTTTATTATGGGAGAAAAGAAACACGAATTTACATTTTGATCTATCTATCTATCTATCTATCTATCTATCTATCTATCTATCTATCTATCTATCTATCTATCTATCTATCTATCTATCTATCTATCTATCTATCTATCTATCTATCTATCTATCTATCTATCTATCCATCCATCCATCCATCCATCCATCCATATATAAATATAAATATATATATATATATATATATATATATATATATATATATATATATATATATATATATATATATATAAGGGGCAACATCTTAAAGCATTTTCTCCAAAACTGCCTTAATTTGGAAAATGTCACTTAACCCTGGAGCTTAGTTTGCTCACGAGCATCGCTGTGATTTTTCCATGGTTCATTATGTGCTATCCATTTCTATCTTTCTATCTATCTGTCTATCTATCTATCTGTCTATCTATCTATCTATCTATCTATCTATCTATCTATCTATCTATCTATCTATCTATCTATCTATCTTTCTATCTATCTATCTATCTGTCTGTCTGTCTGTCCATCTATCTATCTATCTATCTATCTACCTATCTATCTATCTGTCTATCCACACATCTATCCATCCATCCATCCATCCATCCATCCATCTATCTATCTATCTATCTATCTATCTATCTATCTATCTATCTATCTGTCTATCTATCTAACCACTCACCCGCCCATCCACCCATCCGTCCTTTCATCTGTGTATCTATTCATTTATTTTAAATTAGTTTTATTCATTACGCGTATCTATTTTATTAATATCTATCAATCAGCCTGTTTTACTCATATCATTTGTTTTGTTAGTCAATTTAGTTGTTTTCATTTGTTTTATCCGGTTATTTATTTTATTGCTATATTGTAGATGTTGCTTATTACTTTGTTTATTTGTTTGCTTTTTCTTTCTTTCTTTATTGAGTCCATTTACTTGTTTAATATCTTTACAAATCAACCTTTATAATTTCTATCAGTTATATATTTTGTTTTACTTGCTATAAAATGCTTTATTTCCCAAAGTATAAATCTTCACGGTTCAACTTTGTACTTTTGATATTTCACTGTTTTTGACCTAATTACTATTTAAACAATGTTAAAATACTGTATCATGACAGTACTTTATGGCTCCCTTAAAAGTTCTTTCGAAGATGACGTTGTTATTCCCCTTGCAGTTCAGGAATTCATTTGAAAGATTTAACTGGTATTTACAGATTGTAAAATTAAGCAATGATGTCTCATCTTTTGACATCACAATACCGGTTAATAACCTAATTGCCCCTCTCCATGTATCTTCCAGGTAGCTGCCGTCCCTTTGAAGTACCTGTGTGTGTAGTTTCGCTCTGTTCCTGTTCTGAGGGAATGGGAACTTTAATAAGAATATGTTTAAATCAACCCTGTTACATATTTATCTTGAAAGTTCCCCCATGATATAAAGTTGTGACCTCCTTTGCTAGTGATCACAGGACATCCCTTGCGTTACTTTTGGATCATCCTGTTACCGTAATCATTGACAGCAGATCAGGACATTATCGGCGAGGTAGGTGCAGAGAAGACAATAAAACGTGATCTTTCTTCATTATAACCATTTATGTTGTAACCAAAATTAAGCAGTTTGTTTCAATCATTGTAACGTTCGCTCAAAATGTGCCAGAAATTCATGCACATTTAACAAAAGGACAATCCGAAAATAAAGGGACGGGATATAGCTCAGCACGTTGGTTCAGGCAACAATTTAGCCCCAGTAAAAGGCGTTGCAAGTAAGAAAATTTGGACGGGCTGACCGGCAGGAAGTATCGAAACTTCCTTGGAATTTTTGTTGTGATAGGTTTTGGCTACATTTCTCAGCAAGAGGGATTCCTACATATATTAAGAAATTAATGTAGAATCTGAAGCATACGACAATTTGCATGGTGATGCTTTTGTTCAACTTGGCGGGAAAGTGGTTACAGTCTGTATACTTATAAAATCATTCGGCGCCGTATGCTGGGTATGGGTAGCAGAGCAGAGACAGAGAGCGATGGCTAGCGTGCATACGCTCTCTTCCTCTTTGTAGCTTAAATTCACCTTTGAATTCAGCGGCACAGCGTGGCAGAGGCGTTAGTGAGCAGTAGATAGCGTTAAGCAGCGGCAGGGAGCCTTTTGAAGCTGTTTTGTGCTACGGTCTAATGCACTATATTTGTTAATTATACGTTTCATAATTCCTCTTTCACCCTTACCATATTCATACATGTCTCTTATTCCTGTCTGTCCTCCTTTTTTCCTTCTGTCTGTCTTATTACCTCATTCTATGCTTGTCCTTCCATTTCCTCTCTCTCCATTCGTCTCTTCATCCCCCTGCTCTGTCGTTTGTTCCTTTTTCTCATCTCTGTCACTGCTCCTTTCCCTCCTTCCGTCTCCCTTGCTTTTAGCCTTGACTTTTCGTCTTTGATTGATCTCTCTCTTCTCTTTTTCTGCTCGCCTCTATTCCTCGCTTTTGCCTTTCTTTCCTTTGCTTTCTCTGCTATTCGATTGTTTTCCCTCCTTTCGTCCGTTCTGGTGGAGCTGATTTGTCAGTCTACATGACTCGTTGTCCGTCGCTGGTCCATCGCCCGTTGTCTGTCAACAATTACGTTATTTACTTTTCGAAACCATTTCTCAGATCTGTTTCAAACATGGTGAGAATCCGCATTAGATGGGCTCTACCAACGTTGTGTAACATGCCGTGGACCACTACATGACTTAGAAATCTAAAACTCTCTCTCTCTCTCTCTCTCTCTCTCTCTCTCTCTCTCTCTCTCTCTCTCTCTCTCTCTCTCTCTCTCTCTCTCTCTCTCTCTCTCTCTCTCTCTCTCTCTCTCTCTCTCTCTCTCTCTCTCCCTACCTACCTACCTACCTACCTACCTACCTACCTACCTATCCACCCACCCACCCAACCATCCATCCATCAATCCATCCATCCATCCATCTATACATCTATTTATTATCAAAAGTATCTTGTGGAGGAGGAATTCAACGTGACTCGGCGGCTAGCATTGCAGTAGATCCTGAAGTTTTATGCTCTTGTCGATTTAGGTACTTATTATTTAATTCACAACAATAGTACAAATCTACATTATGTTTATACTACTGTTACGCCAAACATGGGTAAATTTTTCATCTTTCATGGGTGACAAAAGCTGGAACATTGTTCCCGGGAAATACGTTTTTACTCAAACAACACTTCCATCATACACAGTTTCAATAGCGTGCTAGTTTATACGTATACAATGCACCTACCTATTTTTTGACATGGTAAATAGAAGATATGAAATGTAATGATTTGTCTCTTTCTATAGAAATTACACCACAGTTTGATAAATACATTACTAATTATCTATTGTATGATTTCTAGAGGGGAATATTTTAAATCTCATGTGGAGTTCAGTCCCTGTCAGAGCGATGTATTTTCACGAGTACTATCTCAAGTATGTACCTAATGTTCTGCTTGGTGTTGTGACGAAAAATAAACTAAAAAAAAAATAAAAAATAAAGAACAAACTATCATCAGTTAGCAACTAGAAAATTCTAACAGTCCTAATCATTAATGGGCGGTTGCAATTGTAATTCACATTATTGACATTTCCTCCAAACTGTGCCAGGTTGACCTCAATCATAATCAGGATTTACCTTGGGTGGCTACTAACTATGTTTGTACACGATCTATCTATCTATCTATCTATCTATCTATCTATCTATCTATCTATCTATCTATCTATCTATCTATCTATCTATCTATCTATCTATCTATCTATCTATCTATCTATCTATCTATCTATCTATCTATCTATCTATCTATCTATCTATCTATCTATCTATCTATCTATCTATCTATCTATCTATCTATCTATCTATCTATCTATCTATCTATCTATCTATCTATCTATCTATCTATCTATCTATCTATCTATCTATCTATCTATCTATCTATCTATCTATCCATCTATCCATCCATCCATCCATCCATCCATCCATCCATCCATCCATCCATCCATCCATCCATCCATATATATATATATATATATATATATATATATATATATATATATATATATATATATATATATTAGGGGCAACATCTTAAAGCATTTTCTCCAAAACTGCCTTAATTTGGAAAATGTCAGTTAACCCTGGAGCTTAGTTTGCTCACGAGCATCGCTGTAATTTTTCCATGGTTCATTTGGTGCTATCCATTTCGAGTTTTTGTGATCCCGAAACACCAAACCTACTTATTGACTACTGTGTTGGTAATGGTCAATCGTAGACCCATGGTCATTATTAAACATCAATCGCAAAGTACCGGTGAGGTTTCTTTTCACGTTACTTTTGACATTGAGTAAACTTTAAGGTTTCAACAAATATACTGGCCTATTTCATTTTTCATTGTACATTCTGTCATTTAAACAATGGGAATGTGATAGCCCTTTGCTGCTCTGGGCTTTTATGCAAAAAATAAACCAGTCCCGTGGCCCTATGGATTAATTCTAGGTCATATATCTTGAATACTGCCATGCAGAAATACAAAAGTGCCTACTCAATGGTCAAATCCCAGCTCAAATAGATCTTTGTTCAAATAGTTTTCATATTAACATGTTAACAGTAACATTCAAGAAACCGACCCCGTGACCATTGGAATTAGGTCAAGGTTTCTTAGTTACAGTGGAAATCTGGCCATAATAGAGGACAAATAGATATAGCATCAGAGTACTAGGTCAAAGATCTTTCAAGTTAACCAGTGAGCAATGAAAATTACTAAGTGGCCATGTCACTTTTGAGTGAGGTCAGTATAACCCATGTCCTTTGTCAGTCTCGCCCTCATTCCAAACTGCGTAACCATCGAAGCATAGACATTTGAATACAATTGGTAGAAAACCACCAAAAGTACATCCCAACACATTTGAAATGGATTTGGCCGAAGGATTTGAAGAAGTAAAAAATGTGAATTATCATGGCAACCCACGCTGATTCCTTTGGTAATCAATAGGTATCAATGTATTCACCATTCAATGTATTCACCATTAAGTGCACGAAATGACAAAAAAAGTATATATATGAAATGAAATTAAATAAAATGAAACATAATGAAATTCAGTCAGGCAACGTGGTGAACATCCTTGCTTCACCTGTCCACAATGAACATTTCGAACAAGTTTCAAGTTTTCTGAGGGAATGTTTTGGAGACGTCGAAAGTAAAAAACCTAGGAAAATTCTCACACCAATCTGTTGAACAAATTATGGTCTGGGGGACCCAGAGGTGTTCCTGTGAAGTTTCAAAACAACCGACTGGCCGATTTTTGACATAATTTATATACTTAAGAACCTCATATAAAATTTAAAATAATATTGTAACAGCCATGCTGTTATATTAATTGTGATACAAGTACTAATGGCAGCTCTGCTGCTAAGTGTCACCACTTATTGAGTGAAAATCTTTGCCGAGTCAAGTTGACAGGGTTAGGCCTAACAATATCATGGGTGCACCTGCTATGCTCAGGATGCTTACCTTTAAGTTATACTTCAGAAATTGAATGCTATTGTAAAATAACATATAAAATGTTGTAGGTTGTAGCATATTTGTAAGATTTGGTAGTTTATCAGGTTAAACTAAGGCCAACAAGCTTCATTTATGATCTTCTCTGTGAATGTTTTGGTGCTGCGCAGCCATTTTGTTGGCTTGTTGGCTCCGGTGCACCGGCACTGCAGAACGAGGTTTGGGGAGTTAGCGTCTGGAAAAGGTTACTAAGGCAACACTTGTATTAACAATGTTATGAAAAGCTATTGAGATGGAGGAACTTGGGACGTTTTACACTTTTGAGAAGTTTCGTTGCGAAACTTTTTGTAGTTTTAAAGTTATTTGGGTTTCAAGTCATTTGCTGGAATGCTTGGAACACTTGGAACGAAATTATGGGATGGCTCACTTCTATATAAGGCCGCGCGATTTGCGTTTTGGTCATTCTGACTCTGGTGGGTCAAGTCAAAGGTACTTGCACTTGCCTCTTCAGCCCTCTTTCAACCTTCCATCTTCTTCTATCTCATCAGTTACATTTTTTTTGGAACGATTAATGAAACTGGAACAATTTCGACAAGAATAATTCAACTAATTTTGTAGAAGACAACATTGGAACGATCTGATTATTTATGGAACGCTTAGGCCTACTAAGTTTAAGATTAGGATCATTAGCACGAAACGATGATTTGGTATACCAGCATTGTATTATTGATTAGATCAACAGGCAACTTTACTTGACTCGGCACCCATCATTTGTACACCATGGTTTTCGGACATCCATAATAAAATGTTTTCCTTGGAATCTAGAAACGTCTCGGTGGTCTATGGCAAACGACAAAGACAATTGCAGTAATTTTGATCTCCTTTATTCAGTAATGACTTACGTTGACCAGTGAAAGTTCAGCTTTTACACACTACCTGCTGTCATTCAGTTGAACTGGAACTGTATGAGATTGAACATTGAGATTGAAAGGGGGTGATCCGATAATATTTTTGAATGAATATTTGAGAGAATGGATTCCCGACTGACTGTGTGAGTGGTGCCCGTCTGCGTGAGTTCCCCGGCCCACGGTAAATCCGAAATAATGTTTGACATGAAAGCGCTCGGCGGGAGTGATGGTTGCAATATCATTAGTGTGTGATCATTTTGAATACATTTGGTAGAGACGTATCCAAAGTACATCCCAACACACGTATGAAGTGGAGCAGTCTCACGGGTTTGGAGAAGTCAAAATGTGAATGGATATGATATAATATGATATGATATATGATATGATATATGATATGATACATGATATGATATATGAACTGATACATGATATGATATATGATATGATATGATATGAGATATGAGATGATATGAGATATGAGATAGTATGAGATATGAGATTAGATATGAGATGAGATCATATCTCATCTCATCATATCCCATCTCATATGTCATATCTCATCTCATATCTCATATCTGATGTCTCATCTCTCATCTCATCATATGAGATGAGATATGAGATGATGAAAGATGAGATATGAGATGAGAGATGAGATATGAGAGATGAGATATATCAGGTGATATGATATGAGATGATGTGATATGATATGATATGATATAATAAGAAATGATATAACATAACTTTGTTCTTTTCGTCTTCCTGGTATAGTAATCCTCCTCTATCCCTTCATTTCTCCCGTCATTCATTCCTCTATCTACATCGTCCTTCTTACACTCCTTTTTCCATTATGGCCTCTTTTTACTTTTGATTTTAGTTCCTTTCTTCATTTCGTTTCTCCACCTCTACTTCATTTTTCTCTTCTTTTTAATTTTTCTGTCTCATCCCGTCCCATTTTTTTCTGTCTCGTCCCATCACAGTCCATAGATGGTATAACATTTATTCCAAATTATTCATCGCCCGATGTTAATAGAAACGTGCATCCATGGGCAACTTTCCTTGCAGAAACGAAATAGTCTCAGCTCATATTATAATGGTTGATCATTTTCATCTTCGTGGAATACTGCCTTGTGTACGTTCTTGAAACAAAAATTACTTGAAACAGCCGAGTATCAAAAAAAAAAAATCACTTTACAGCATACACTGAAAAAATACGACTCATAGCAACCTGTGTTTTGTGAACAATTACGCACACGTTGTTATCCATATCAAAAACAAATTAAAATCGATTTTGCACTTTTCATTGGAATGTCTTTTCGTAAGATTTCTTTATGGAGCATTCTGCTGGCCACTTATTCTGAACAGCAAATGCAATTTTCTCGCTTGAGTTAAATTTTCTATCCTTTATAATTCATGGATGTATGTTGTATTATTGTGTTTATTTCAGTGCAACAGAGTAACATCACAGAACATGACATTCAGCAGTCCTATGATGTTCCCAACTAGCGTCAGTGCAAACATGACCATACTGTCGTCAGCTGAAAATTTGTTCTTCTCCACGGGAAGAAATTGGACTAATAGCTGGCACACAACGCAAAGGCTACCTGTTGAACAGGTAGTCAGTTACAGGGACTTTCTCACGTACAAGGTATCACGAGTCATATTTGCTTACATCCCTTTTATATTTGTTGCAATTGGAACGGTCGGGAATTTCTTATCTCTGGTCGTCTTGAGCCAGAAGGCATTCCGTGGCAGCTCTTCTTTTTACCTCCGATTACTTGCCGTCCTTGACACCTGTGTCCTTTGGAGCTGGGTATTTTCTGTGACAGCGCAGTTGTATCAATCAAGCCTAGTGTCCTTGTGGTTCTGCAGGGTTCTATTTTTCTCCCAAAGCTATTTAACAATGAGCGCTATATGGACTGTTGTAGTGATGACAGCCGAGAGACTGATCGTTGTTGCACTTCCCCTTCGTGCCGCCAGGGTGTGCACTATGAAAACGGCAATTATTGTGACATCAATCACCAATGGGATTCTTTTCACTATGAACCTACATATTTTTTGGACTACCACACAATATAAAATATACTGCGTGTTCGATCAGGCAAACTACGCAAAATTCCACAAAGGATGGGCTTTCTTTGACACACTAATAAACTATTATGTACCTATTATACTGGTGGTTCTCTTGAACATGACAATTCTCCTAAAGCTTAAGATGGCAATGAGAGCCAAAGCGGCCATGACAAGCACAAATTCGGACCAATCAGGGCACCATAGACAAATGACAAGAATGTTGCTCTCAATCTCAATCTCTTTCGTCATATTCCTGTTGCCATTTGCCCTGTTCAGCATCACTGAAAATTACTGGGTCGACCGGAAGGTGCCCCATATATTTGCTCTGGCAGCATTGTTACAGAGACTGGGCATCTTTTTCATACTTTGTAACCACAGCACAAATTTCTTTTTTTACTTTATCAGTGGACAAAAGTTTCGGAAACACCTAATACGTACACTTCGATGCAATAGACAGAGTCGGGAGAAACTTGACCGGAATGACACCAGCAAGCGACACTCTGTGTCTCGTACGTCAGCAACACAAATGTCCTACACAAACTCTGTAGTTTCAGCTAATCCTGAAAACACAGCTTTGTAAAACGCATATGATCAGACACGACGCGCTTTATGGTACAAGTATTAGCAGTGATATGTTCCTTGAACCTGTATTGCAATGGACGTACAACGGAATCATAAAGATTGAAACATCAATTAAAATGGGTCCCCAGTAATAATTCTGTATAATAAAAATTCAATATGTTACATCATTTGCAAAAGCCAGCAAAACACATTACTGTAGAGAAGCTGATATTAATGGGTAATGTTATGCAGCTTCGGTTCACGCGAACAGTGAACACAGCGAAAGCACATTTTGTTCAAGACAGAACGTACATGGTCATCACATCATTATATAGTTAGAGTTAGCTGATGCTTTCAGTTTTGTTCAGCTCAAATGGTTGGGCATATTGAAATGTTGCAAGATTGAGCAACTCTTGAATATTAAAAAGTCCCCCCCCCCACACACACACATAAACACAAACAGCAATTCTTTGAAATAAAGCGTTTCATTTGCATACCCATCAAGATTGTTAATATTACCTTTATAAAGCAAACAAATAAGTTTATTTGAGACTTGATCACAAAGTAAAGTTTCATATCCATCTGGGAATCAAATGAATTATCCAGGGCCACGACATACAATTTGTATAATATTTGTAATAAAAACACACTTAGTTTGGACCCGTAATACTATGTTTTATTCTGTGAAATGAGAAAAAGATTTCAAGAATACCTGGAACTTCTGCTTTACATAGTGTATTGTTGTCAAATTAGCACAGTTTTTGTTGGTCACTTAACGTCTATGTTTTTCTGCTCACGTTAATAGAATAATATTGCATCAGCTACATGATGCTAAAAGGAATAAAAACGGCACGCAGTCCCTTGGTATGTTTTCAAGCTGCATAATGTATGTCACATATTTGTGATGCAGTCAGCGATCATTGCGGGTATTTGTGACCTATCTGTCGTCTGCTGGAACTACCATGTGGAGATGACCCTCCTTTATATAGGCTTACCGGTCGAACCTATTTCTGTTTAATGCCTTTAAATAGTTCGAATTTATGTTTGAGCGCCCGAGTTGAGCATGTTGCGGAAACCATAATCATGTCCTACATAGATTGGACTCAGGATGTATCTACTCGACCACATAATATATACACGAACTTTCAATTCCAGAATACAATGTATGTACCTGGTCGGGAATACACGTTAAGACAAGAATTTGTCGCTCACATGAAAGCCATCCCATTTATATTTCAAACATGTTCTGAGGGACGCGTCTGGTATTTAATATCTGATGAATCAAAGTGTATATCTTTTAAACTATAGGTATAAACCTACATTGTACAATTAAGTTTTGCATAAAAATATAATAAGTTAGCAAGTGATAGTAAACCTTAGCCAAATAATTCCGATGGTGTGAGCGGGTATGTCAATTATGAAGAAGACATTCTACTTCAAATTCCTCAAAACCACTTTTTAAATGATCCGTGACGTATCCAATGAAACCTTTCTAACTATAAGTGTGCAATTATCCCTCAATTTGAATTGAAGCCATATTCAATTTATATGGTAGATCAAGGCACTTTTTAGCATGATTATAATCTCCTTATTGATAAACTACTATTTTGTCTTATATTATGGTTCTGTACTTGTGAATTAATTCAAAATGTTGTTCATGGTTGATATATTCTCTCAGATAAATGGCTGTTATTTCATAAAGCAAGACATGTAATGTATATGTCATGTAACACAACATGACACACAAGTTCGCTTCATGGTGATCAGTTACAACACGTCAATGATTAGGGGTAAATCCATTAGCTGCATATTTTGTGCATTACACGTAGTGAAATATAACGGATTATCCATACATGTACTTCCTTGTGGTTTTATTGTAATGACCAAGGTACTCATGGTGATCTCAAATGTGGGCTGAGATGCACACAACGGTTGAGGCGCAAGGATAATAAGCAAGGCATAGATTTTGAATTGGTCATTTTTCCATCCAGTTTCCAGGAATAATTTATATCAGTTTACCTGTTGCAAGTCAAAAGTCATAAAATAAACCTGAGAATACAATATATATTGCAATTAAGAAAATTGTGAAGGGAAATTGCAGCAACACCGACAAGATACTAGTCTGCTTTTCTTCCAGTATTAGATTCGTACGCCATGTAAGAAATGTACAAGAAGATGATAAACGCATGCGCACGGGCCCACACATGGCCGTGGCAACTGTTCATGTGCTATCATGACCACCGGTATAACTCTTTCAGTGCCAAAGACTACTTTGACCTAAGTGGAAATCGATCCACTTTGGTCAAAGTAGTCTGAGTTATCATTAGGATCCTAGATTCGTCCACCTCGCAAAAAGACCTTTCACTCAAGTACCAGTATGGCTATAGATCCAGAGAGAATAGCCCAGGAAATAGCTTTCCTCTTTGCGCATTAGGCGCAATATACCCAATGCATTTGTGCCCAATGCGAATGTGACTAATGAGAATGTGCCCAATGCGAATGTGCCCATTGCGAATGTGCCCAATGCGAATGTGCCCAATGCGAATGTGCCCAATGCACGCCGAGGCAAGCAGCTGACTCAGTCCAAAATTTGTTACTGAATGAGTAAAATAAACGTCTCCACTGTATGTATCAATGATTTAAATGTAGTGTTTTCTCAAACATTAAAATGCAACCTCATAAATAAGGAATTGAAATTTTAAAAGACTTGTTTCATTCTGAATTTACACTCCATAAATACAGACGAACAACAACAAAAAAATATACAGTAATCAGTTAGCGGTTAGTGGGCTTGAATTTGAAGCATCATATCAGCACTGCTGAGTCCGTCCACAGGCGCTATAATGTGTTAATATGTGATGATCTTTTTTATTCATTTCAAGTTGCACCCTTACTTAAGCAAGAGTGTTTGAACAATATGAAAAGAAATGAGTGAAGAGAACCAGGGAATACCTACTGAAAACGGATGTGTAAGGATGGTCTATGAAAATTGAAGACTTGGAACAATTTTGAAGAGGAAACCTGGTCAGAATTTCAGACCTCACTGTGACAGCACATGAACACCGACAATAATGATAAATTTACCTTTTTGATGAAGTTAGACGATATAGAAAAAATAAAATATATTGAAATTTTCTTTGCAGCTATCATGGAGCAGAGGGGACCCTTCTAATTTTTGAACATAAACTACCAACAACATCAATGAAGCATCAGGAACAGCGATTTTTTTTTACCTTCCAGTCAGGGGTTTTTATGTATATACTTCTTATTATTCTTGCCAATAATAATGTATTTTGCATTACCGTGTATACGTTTGATTTTGTCAAAATGTGATAATGTAACTTGTGTGTATGTGTGTGGATGGTTGTATATATTGCATAATATCACGTCTGTATGTTTGATGCAGCAATAAAGTTTCGAAGTTCACAAGAGGAAAAGTTCACAAAGTTCACCGACAACTTGATAATGATAATAAACGAGTTATTACACATTCTCCCGGCATTACAACATGGATAGGTCTGCTCGAATTGGGCAGATGATTACAGGCGGAATCAGACCAATCCTGGTGAAAGGGGCAAGTTTAAGCTGATTAGAAATCGTCGCAAAATGAACCGGCCAAATGCGCTCCAACATACTTTCCACTGCTACCAACAACTCTACGATATACATCACGATGACCTTGACGCCTTATTATTATTATTATTATTATTATTATTATTATTATTATTATTATTATTATTATTATTATTATTATTACTACTACTACTACTACTACTACTACTACTACTACTACTACTACTACTACTACTACTACTATTGTTATAATCAATTGTTAAACGTAAAAATGATGTAATTACCTTGACAGCGTCAGGGTGTGATCTTATTCGTCTTACTGAACGCTCTCTGTAGTTATGGACCCTGACCTGGACCAGGATAAACGTTGCTGAACGTCGCTATTCATTGATATATTATTGTTGTTTTTTCAGCTTCCCACGAATTTGACTACATACATGTACCGTCTTTCACACATGGGATATTGTTCCCATCCTTTCTCATATCACGTACCAAAACCAACGTACAACTGAATGCCTAGGGTTGTCATAGCAAAAGGTCCAACGTGGTAAATAGCACTAGCTTCTTTCCTCGAAACAATATTGAGTATTCAGTAGCTTCCCTTGATATATTTCAGATGCATTACATGGGAAGTGGGTCAGAGAAAGACGTTTACTTAATTTCCAGGGGCTTCAAGGTTATCAGCCTTCCCTTTACGTCAAGGTTAAAAAATTACCTTTATCGGCATGAAAAATAACCTTGTTTTGCATTTGAATACAATATTTGGTTACTAATTGTTCAAGTCCAAAACATACTAAAACAAGATGTCAACATGCACATCCAAAACATAATGGTTGGAAGCCTACCGTTAACCCCACATTGGTTTAGAGCATGAACCAAATTTTGGTCAATCTTTTTTACAATATAGCTAACCGAGGTTATAGAGAAACAGTCATTACAATCCTAGGTGTATTTTTCATAAATTGTCGGTCTGTGGAAGTGCCCCACCGTGTCAATGTACAAGCCACGCCTGCTATAACATCACCCTGAAGGTGTATTTTTCATAAATTGTCGGTCTGTGGAAGTGCCCTACCGTGTCAATGTACAAGCCACACCTGCTAACATCACCCTGGGTCCTCGGTCAACATTTTATGGGGTTGCCCCGATGGCCTTGGGGTCAGCGTGTTCGACATTACATTTAGCTAGGCGAGTGTGCCGAAGGTAGTGGGTTCGAATCACATACAGGTCGACATAAATGTATCGTATACAGGTCGACATAAATGTATCGTATTTTTCACATTATGTTAGTCTCAGTTAAAACCTGTTTTTCGTTGTCGTTATATTTTCATGTAACTCTCCATATTGCGTTCGGCGATTTTCTTTCAATGGTCATTCAAGAATTGAACTCCCGCATTTCGTCCATGTGAATCGAAATGTGGGCGTTCAATACTTCTATTTACATTTATCTGAATAGATATGAGTTTATAATCTGCCAAAAGACTGTTAAAATATTACTAAGTTCATTTACAAAAACTTCATAGTAGAGGGAGTAAACATGTTAGACAGAACAAACATGATGAATGATGACGTCTAACGGTAATCAAAGACACTAACACATAAGAAATAGTTCTTGAGAGAAACGGTTTGTTCAATGTTTGAACAGGGAGCTTTTAACGTGTAAATGTAGTATTTTTGTTTAAAAACCAGACACCAGACTGATAGTTTCCTATTTGAAACCACGCATTACGGATCAGGTGACGCATTGGACTGTCAGGTTCGTCCAATGGTCGACATTACTATTGAGTTTTCAATTTTAGCAGCAAACCACACCGGGTGCCGTGTAGTACTGCCAGACTGCAGACAACTCTCGTTTGTTCAGTCTTTCCATTAAAAAAGAAATCATCCCCATCATTGCTTATTTCTATCAACACTAAATGGAGATGGTTTTTTTTTTTTTTTTTTTTTTTTTTTTTTTTTGTGATTCATTGCTCAAACGTCGTTTTTAACGATCGGTGATTCTCAAATGCGTCTAAATAAAATATTCACCGAGATGCATTCAGTATGTAAAATAGCAATGCACTATTATACCCGAACAAGAGGATTGTAACAGTACTGTGACCTTTGGAATTAGGTCAACGCCATTTTTCTTGAAGACTGTCACACACAAATGTCAAAACACTGGCTCATTAGTCAAAGTGGTGGGTCAAACAGTTTTAAAGTTATTAAATAAATGAATAGTAAAATTCACGAATTGAACAGTAAAATCCATGCAACCTTGGGAATATGTCATGATCACCCAGGTACTATGTATATTTGGTCCACAAGCAGCACCAAACTCCTTACACAAATGGTTTTCAATGTTGAAGAGTGTGCAGTAATATCAGAACTGACTTGTAACCTGTGAGGTCAATGTCAGCGATGCATTGCGCAATCCTCGCTCTGATATCCGGAGGTGTGCCCATCTTATTCCAAAGCAGGGATTTGGAGCAAATTTGTTAAAAAATTGACGAAAATGAAGCAATATATATATATATATGTTCACACATATTCTGAAGTGGGCATGGCCAACGGTTTCGGATATTGACGATTCTGGAGAAGTCAAAAATGTGACTTACCACTGCAAGTTCCCATGACGTGCATGGTAATCAATGGGAATGCATTTATTAACAGACAACACCTGAATTGGAAACATGATAAAATAGTTAAAAGTCAATCCAGGTGTCACCACTTAGTGAACACTTTTGTTTAAACCCTCTATCAAGCTGCATTTCCACAAAGTTGCAGGACGATCTAAGGGATGCCTTTGGAGGAGTCCAAAACAGCGAAAACACTCAAAAATTGGTCAAGTATAGAACTAAACCTGCACCGCCACTGCAAAAAAAAGTTTTGGGAAACTCCGATGTGTCCCTTTGCAATGTCGAAGAAACTGGCTTTGTAGTCTTGGAGAAGGGTTTTACGATTTTGCCACGAAAATAAAAAAATACAAATAGTAAAAAATTCGAAAATAACTGGAGCTTGGCCATTTGGACGTACTTGGCAGATAGGTAGAGACCCACCCCAGGTGGAGGACCCGCCCAGTGAAATTGTATCGATTAACATTGAAACAACTTGAAAGGAGAATCAAATTTTACAAAGGAAAAATTCAAGATGACTTTAGGATTTGATCACACGTACATCGTCAAATGCTTATGATTAAAAAAAAGTGTAGCTGATCATATTGTTATCAACATTGAGTAAACACAGAAGCAACCGCTTCTCAAGAATGTCTGTACTCATTCACAAGCTTTTCATTTGCCTAAAATTTGAACAAACCTCAAACAAATTTTTAAAAAATTTCTGGGGTGTGACCATTTCGATAATGTGACAGAGATCCTCCGAAAGTAAATTCCCCACTAAGTTTGAAGTGAGTCTGACCGACGGTTTTGGAGCAGTGAACAGTGTAATTGTAAACAGACAATGGATGACACACGGGCGGACAGGTGACAGATACAGAATTATTGTTTAAGCTCGTTGGACTGACAAATCAGTCGAGCAAAAAATGAAAAGCCAAAACCTTGAAATTTCAATATAAAAGTTCAAAACATGTATATTTTAGATAGTAAAGTCCCAAAATTGAACAGAAAGGAAAAAAGCCCATAATTATTATGGGAGATAGTTCATATAATTTGCAATGCAGTTAGCTTGTGGATTGTTTAAAATTAATTGATAAATCATGAACCGCAGTATGTAATTGAACACAAGCCCATAATACACCAAGCTGCTCAGCGCTAACAAAGAGCACAATTAAAAAAATATTAATCCTTTTATGTGCAGAGAAAAAGGACGTCTCGCAGACTACAGATGATGTATGCTCAGACCAACGGGCAATCTGCACATCTACAACAGTGAAACCCTTGAAACTCTTGACATGGGATGAGGTAGCCATCGGTTATGGCAAATGTAAATATGACCTGGCCAGAGTAGAGTCGGCTCTATACCTCGCAAAATTTAAGAGTATTTATCTATCTTAGTCTCATAAAATCAGAAAACCTTAATGGGACAAAGAGATTATTACCATCTGGGAACTGTTAAAAGATATATTCTAAGGGCCAAAGAAATATCCATTGCAACTTATGTTGGACTGACAAAATAATTCTTGGATGTTCGAGAGTAGAGACTTTATGTGACACAGAATGTTAAAAATGAGGCACATATTCAACATCGAAACATTTACAGTGTGACCATCCGTCTTTAGGTGGCGCTAGTGGCCGAAAACTAGTCGTAACATCTCTGCTCGCGCACCAAGGCTAATGTGCTAATATTGAATGCAAGTCAAAAAAGAAAGAAACGCAAGGCTAATTGCAGTCGCTACTGGTTACAGACCACAGTTGTGATTGGCTGGCTGTGCATCCGAGATAGTCCGTAATTGTGAAAATATTGTGTTTTCAGCATGCTGTAGCTTCTGTTTAAATAAAGTTAAATAAGTCAGGTTTATTGCATCACAGAGTTGCTTCATTGGTGGTCGTATAGGTGAACTGTCCTCCAGGCCAGGTAGGAACTTTATGGTGGAGAAGGACAATGTTGTGACCCTGGGAAGAGCACAGTTCATATACCCGTATAAAGCTGACATCCAGGTGTTGTTTCGCATTTCAATTATCACAAATTAACAGTCTCGGAATTATATGACAAAAATCCATCTGTGTTTTTCTGACATTTCATCTGTTAAATGCCATTCACGGAATCTTAAAATACCAAAATGCTGATTTTTTAGACTGCAAAAATGCTAATATAAAAAATAGAAGGATTTATAACTGTGGTCTGTGGCCTATTAGGGCTAACTCTGTATGTGTTGGGGCTCACATGGTCATGTTGTTATTCTATTATTGTCCATCGATCGAGTTGAAATTGGAGTTCAGTACTTTTGACAGCTGCCTGGACAATTTTGAGAGATCCTAACAACTTTTACATGGATGGGGCATGCAATATATGGCCCTATGACTGTAGATTACAAGGCAAATTGTTTGGGCTATAGTATTGTGTACCTCAGGCCAGCTTATGAAAGGAGGAAAAAAGTTTTACACTCACAGATTGGCTGTGAATATCAAGTTTAATAGTCTCAATATTCCAAAAATCCAAGAAGTATCACATTTATGTCACAAATCAGTGTGCATAGAAATGTCGCACCTATCGATGGAACCACACCGCATAGATATTAAAAGGATTTCACTGCAAGACATTTAACAAGTGCATAGGCGATGCCTCCCTTGCTGACTGCTTGGTAGATTGATAGCCTCCATAGTCCTTTGTGTTTAGCGATACCTCACAGGTACCCCACATGTAATCATACGTGCGTATGAAAAATAAACAATGCTAACATGTTATGAATAAGTTATGCTAATCCCATTAATATAAAATTTAGTAACCCTCTCTTTCAAACTTTTAATTTTGAAGCATTGTCATTGTAGGCTTATAGCCCCCATTCACATACAGAGTTGTTTATATAAAATCATGTAAAGGTGATTTTTGGTATACCAGAAAAAATATGCATTTTCTGTCAGTAGGGCTGTACAAATCTCAGGTAAAATGTAAATTTCTCTGTTTTTGTTCCCCCCCCCATCCCCCCCCCCCCTTTTTTTTTGTGGCGGGGGGGGGGGTGACAAAGACTTGCATGTATGTATGCTATTTGACTAGGGTAAATCATTTAAAATCAGGCATGCTGACTTTGGTGAGCTGTTGAGTTCATCATCATATTAATATCACATAAATGAATCAATTTATATCCCAAAAATATGGATGACAGCACTTATGAACTGCAGATTTTATGACTTTTACCATACTAGTGTACATATGTGGCAAAACATTTGAACTTACACATACAACCACATATAATTACACGAGTTTCAGAAAATGAAACAAGGTAAAAAAATGTTAGGTTCCATTAAACACCTGCCTGAAAACACTTATGCCTGATAATTGGATTGATAATTAGATGCTTATCAAATTTGAAATCAGAGCTCTTGTAAACACAAATTTGTATTTATGATATTGGAGTAACTGTACAAACTTTTGTCATTTTCTTTCTAATATGTGCACATACATCAGAAACCATGTCAATAAATCACAACTTATGCAGTCTACTGCAGAAAAAAAATGCGCAGCACTATTGGTTTGTGGAAGCTGGATCACTCCTACTGCCCTTCTAATGTTCAAACAGTGGGGGCGTTGAAATTCCATAATTTTAGCACCAAAAACATAATTTGCTGAATACTGCTACTCTAATCTGTGACCTACTGGTCTTAAACTGCGCACTTTCATGGGCTAAAAATGTTTAAACACTGAAACTATTTCATTGTCTGCCATATTTCAGATTATATCAGGAAAATACTGGCATAACGACTGGTATTAGATGCTGACTTGGTGTAACTGATACTCCCCCCCCCCCATTAATGCCTTAGCAGTGATAGATGTCATATTTTTTGTAGACAGATCTTACGAATCTACCCATAAAGAGTAAAAAATCACCAATTTCATATAAAATCAATAAATGTTTAGCAATATATTCCAAATTTGGGTTAAAATTAGGGGGTGTGGCATTGTAATTTGATCTCTGATTGTAAGGACGAGACATGTAGGCAAGTGATTTTATGTTTACATCATAGTCCATTGTGTGTCGTATTCATATTGGACAGAAAAGAATCGATTGGATGCAATTATAACATTTTCCTCAAAATTTTAATTAATTATTTTAATTTATTTAAAGGTTGTTTGCAAAAAATTGACATTTTCCGTTATGTTGAAGTTAAGCAAAGCTAATGCAATTTTTTAGCAGAAAACAAGTTGTGGCTTCACTTTAACAAGTTTTAAAATTTTGGGTAGGTCTATTATCACTCATGCTTGTGCTCAGCGGCAGAGGGCGACACTGTCGCTGTACACCGTCGAACGCCACCACACCCTCCTGGGATGAAACCACCATTACATTTACTGTATATTCGCATATTAGCATAAAGGCGTATAACTTTTGTTGCGTCACTTTTTAAAATAAAGTATGCAGTTGGTGTTGTGCAGACACCTTTCATTGAAAACATTCAAGATAAAAAAGGCGAGTCTATAGATAGAATCAAAAGTTATGCCAGTGTTTACCTGTCATAGCCAGGAAACACGTGCTCCGAGCACGGCTTTCCAGCATTAGGTCACTGCGTATGAATATGTGATTTGCTCTCTGTTTATAAAACTCATCATGGAAAATATATCTGTCAAACCATACAACACAAACAGGCTGATAAGTTAATGTAATAGTCTGGCTGAAACAGTGGGTTAATTACAGGTAAATGGCCCCCAAAGGTGTCAGCACAAGACAACCAAGAACTATTTAGTGCGGTAACCTGCACCCGCAAGGGCGGATTCATACCTCCTGGACGCTTCCATGGTGATACATATCACTAGAGAAGCGTCTAGGAGCATGTTTAAATTTATTATGGCACTGCATGCCGCAGAACTCGTATACCTATTTGAAAATTTCAAGGACAAAGCCATTGCCCTGAGAAAAAACCCACTGTAATCATGTAACACCGTGCCAATTTGATGATTGCATTCTATTTTCATTTCAGGTGATTAGTGATTTATGTAAATCTTTTGTAATTACTGTACTGTACTGTGCTGTACGTGTCTGTGGTGTTTTTGTTACATTTTTCTTTTGATTGTGTGCATATTTTAATGTGACTTTTTTTTACATACTCTACGTGAGTACATGTTGTATATTTGACATATTACTGTATTTCATGTAACAGTGCAGTCAATAAAGATTCATTCAATCATATCATTCCGGGACCATACTATTCTGTTCTATTCTATTCTATTCTATTCTATTCTATTCTATTCTATTCTATTCTCAACGCGGGGGGGGGGAGATAAATTTCCCCCCTGTTAAATTCCATCCTTTCCATAATTGGCACGCAGTGAGGAAAGGAATGTTTGCCTGCTGAATGGGTTGCAAAACTGCATAAAAGATTTGAAGGTCCAAATTTGGAAGGAATGGAATTATTGACAGTTAACGCTTGCAATCATTGTGCATTCCATACAATACGTTTTTATAATTTCTCCATAACACGTCCACCTGGCCACATTGGTTTTTTTTTTTTTTTTTTTTTTTTTTTTTTTTTTTTTTTGTGAATTATGTCTAGATATGCAATGATCGCGTTTCATTATCAACTGCACCCATTTTCCTGGCTCTTGGTACGTCAGGTACGACGCGATGTAACAGAAACTTGGGGACAATTATAACTCGGCCTCTATTGTGCGGATTAATGAAAATTATCTGCCTAGTCGGTAACAATGCATTGAATATTTCGGCCCATCTGCTTTGATACAACTGATTATCAGATAAATATTGGTTCAAAAAGTCACCCGTGTAATGTTTGTAAAAACATCTGTTGATTATTTTGAAGCAAACCTTTCATAGTAAAGAGATTAATTCTTCAAAAAATTTGATGTCGTCACTCATTTTTTTTTTTAAATTCAGTGCTCGTCGAAATCAGATGGTTGAGAACAAAAGAATTGTCAAAATGTTGTCAAAGCGGCATCATTATCGGTTGTAACGGCACCAATGAGCCATCTTTGGCGTCTCATGCTGCACTTTGTTACGATCTAATCAGAAAAATTACACTGTCTTTGCTTGTCCTTAGGCTGTTTATTTCGATGTGATGTTCACATAATTTATACAAGTAGATGGGATGTTTATTTGCTTGCAGTGCTTAAAAGGTAGCGATGCGTTAGTCCATGGCGGTATCGGATCGTTAATCTGATGTATGAAGACAAAGTGAAGATGCCGTATCTGAGATAGCCGTCGCAGTAATTGACATATCAATAATTGTAATAAAGCAACTGACAACCATTTACCTTTGATATCTAATCTTATTTATTTGTTTATTTCTTCATTTATTCTTTCATTTATTCATTAATTCAATTTATTTGTTTTTATTTATTAATTTATTTATTTATTTATTTATTTATTTATTTATTTATTTATTTATTTATTTATTTATTTGTTTGTTTGTTTATCTATTCCATTTTTATATATTTATTTCAGAGTTTATCCAGAATGAGTTACACTTCTGAAACTACAGGATAGACCTCTGAGAATACACAGATATTATTTTTCAGATTGTAAATTTGAAACGATCACAATAATTTTATTTTAAAAACTTGTCCAATAAGCTTTACTTGTGCATTGGTCAATTACATATATAAATAGATTTTAATATTTTCTTATGTTTTGGTTTTAAAGACATTCAAAATATACACTTTGAAATGTACCTGATTTAGATAATTTAAATTATCTTGAGGATTTCACAGTATATGCGCAATTTCATCCGTAGGACTATGGCCATACTCAATTTGAAATGTTTACGAACTAGTGGTGTAAACCGAAAGAAAGAAAGAAAGAAAGAAAGAAAGAAAGAAAGAAAGAAAGAAAGAAAGAAAGAAAGAAAGAAAGAAAGAAAGAAAAACCCAGATATAATAAGGTCCGTCCGTTGTTAAATAAATAACTGCAATTAGAATTGTGTTCGGTCAGAAACATCGGGGAAATTTGGTGAATTTAGAACAACTTAACCGATAAGTTTATATGATATGTCTTGTTTGATTTTCCCTTTTTATTCAGTTTTGAAAAGCTGTGTGATACCACTCAGCAGCTTCAACTAGACCAAGATCTACAACAGCTGCAACTGCATTATATAAGCGGAGTTTCAACTTCTCACAACAGTGGCATTTTATGACACGTGACACAAGCTAAGTGTTATACACCATGGCTTCATTTTCTGGTTGTTTACAGAACCTAACCTGTACACTTTCTCAGCTGGCAAAAGACGTTTTGCTGATTCATTCTGAAGTCTGTGTTTTAACTATCTATCTATCTATCTATCTATCTATCTATCTATCTATCTATCTATCTATCTATCTATCTATCTATCTATCTATCTATCTATCTATCTATCTATCTATAGAATCTTACATGGCAGTGAGTGAGTTACGATTTTTCTCTCACTCGGGATCGTTGTTGGTGGGGAATATCACGAGTGACCGCAGGTCACGAGTGATTTTCCCCACCAACAACGATCCCGAGTGAGAGGAAAATCGTCACTCACTCACTGCCATGTAAGATTTTATTTATTCTATGTTTAATCGAGTATTTACCGCAAAAATTGTCGCTCTTGTTGCTTAGGTGTCGCCATTTTGAAGCGGAGACTTTTCACTTGGAGTCACTGTAAATCACGCGACTTAAACATTATTACAAGTAAATTGTGACGCGCCTGCATCAGTGACGTAGTGCATTAACGTTTAGACAAAATCAAATGTGCGCGAGGGATGTTTGATTATACATCATGCGTGACGTAAATAACTGCGACGAACACAAACAAACACGGTACACCAGGTAGGCGTTGTAAGTAGGCCTACGGCAATTTTTTGGCGATAAATACCCATTCAAGCACAGAATAAACAAAATCTTAAATGGCTGGATTGCGAGTTACTTTTTTTTCTCTCACTCGGGATCGTTGTTGGTCTGGTACTGGTAAGCATCAGCGCCAAGGGGACGGGTGCCGAAGCGGCGCTACCGGTCATGACATGTGACCTACCGTGAGTTACTATTTCTGGATTTCACTCCAGAAAATGATAACTCACTGCCAAATATAGAATATATATATATATATGTATTAGCATAGATGGTTATCCATGCTCATCACATTCGGTTTGCATTCTGACAGCAATGCATGGATAAGCACAAACCATAACATTGAAAAATGCATGACTGGGCCAACTTCCAAAAGTTCCCTATATTAATACTCTTATTCTTATTTTACTAAATTTATGTTATTTTGAATTACATTTTAAAATTTACTTGGGGGAGTGGCTCTATCAACGTAAGATGTGTACCACAACTTTAACTACAAACCATTATATAGAGTGCAGTGGTACGTGGCATTGCAACACGCGGCCACATTAAGGCGAAATTAAACAGAACTGAATGTAAGTGTTTAAGTTACGTACCACACATGAGCCCCTTATGCAGATTTTTCATGCACACAATAGGTCAGAGATGCGCTCTCAGATTACGTTTCAGCCGTCATATCATATTGGTACGGCTGCCTATACGGACAACAAAAATACAAAATATAAACTCGAAACTTTGAGTTTGTCCCCGAAATTTTGACTTTGGAAGCTCCAAATCCTGACTTATTTTCTCAAAATTTCAATTTTTCCTCGAAATTTCGACTTTTTTCTCGAAATGTCGCCGTTTCAAGGTCTAATTTTCCACCTTTAAAATCCAAATTTCGACAAAAACGTCGAAATTTTGAGAGAAAAAAAAATCGAAATGTCTAGAGTGTATTCGTTTTGAATGTGATGTTATAATAGGTACAAAAGAACAAACGTATTGCCTCTTAGCCCATGTTTGGCAGTTCAAAGTTCACTTATCCATTCATCGAAGCATTGGAATAAATCCTACACCCCACTGCACACAGTGAAATAAGTAAGACAAAGGATTTCAAACAATGGTCTTTATTTACTGAAATACAGACCAAACAGTATTCAGGCAACTGTAAACAAGGAAACATTTCTCGCAAAAAAAAAAAAAGAAAGAAAGAAAGGAAGAAAGAAAGAAAGAAAGAAAGAAAGAAAGAAAGAAAGAAAGAAAGAAAGAAAGAAAGAAAGAAAGAAAGAAAGAAAGAAAGAAAGAAAGAAAGAAAGAAAGAAAGAAAGAAAGAAAGAAAGAAAGAAAGAAAGAAAGAAAGAAAGAAAGAATTTGTATGGTTTGTCTTTTCATCAGACTTCTGTGGCATTCGTCCAAAAATCAAATTCTGTGTTGGAAATGCCATTAAATGTTCCCCATCAAAATTTTCTTCCGGATAAAAATTGTTCCCAAAATCAAAGTGAGCTGCCATGCTTGCTGTTCTGGTGGAAAGCTCAGAAGAAAAGCATATCAGGTGAAACATACGATCTGCTGCTGGATCAACAAGTACACGTGTGTCATTGGCTGAAACTTTAATAGCTCTGAACTTGTCTAAAATCACTCATTTTAGAGACAAAAGGTGTTTTCAGATCATGCAGTGCAACTTTGCTTTGCTTTTTGTAGGACACATTAACAATAGGGTACAGGATTTAGATGTATATGTCCCCATTGACAAAATGTCACATTCCCGGCTAACATGGGCTAAGTGGGTTATTCAAAAGACTACTCGTGTAATATTGGATTCACCCACGCGTGGCCTTCGGCCACTTGTGTGTAAATCCAATATTACACTCTTGTCATTGAATAACCCTTACTTACACCAACAGGGTTACCAGACAAGTTGGCCCGCAGGTGTTTATGCCAAAAGAGTAACGTAATCCATGTTGTGTCTGCCTCGCTCCTACTACATAATCTGCTAATATTGATGGTACACCTAATCTTTGACTTTAGCCAATAAAAACTTAGTTGCGAAATGTGTTTGTGTTTACAGACTGGTCTGCAATGTACTTTTTTTTTTAAAAAAGTAATCAGTCATGACATCATTAAGACCTTGTAACAAGCAATTTAGATACCCACAGAACAAAATGCTTTTTTGTTTTTGCTTTTGTTTTTTTAACCATATAGATGTGCAATGTACTCAAAGCCACAATCCAGTCCGTGAAAGTTACGCAAAATGGGGTAGAATATTAGAGCCTTTCAACTTCCTGATTCTAAAATGAATGTTTGATTAATGATTTCAAATTCAGCATTAACATTTTCCAAATCGCCGTCCCTTAATGAAGAAATAATCTTTCGTGTAAAATTAACACACCTTTAAAAATAAAAGTGAGCACAAAAATTTCATAAATTGAACCTAACGAGGAGACATACCATATTTGCTGATAAATTTCCAAGTCTTTTAAATGCTAAGAAAATATATTTGTGACACACATTCCTCGTATAAATCAAACGCAAAACAAGAGGACCGTGGCAGTGTTGTGATCATGTGACATTGGATGTTTAAACTGAAGTGGCCGTGTGACCTTCGGGCTAATATCAAGGTCACCTTTGCTCAAGACTATGATCACTGTTTAAAAAATACACAAGTCTTTGCTCATACAGTTTTGCAGTCACCATTATTTATGGCAATAACAGGATCCACCATTATCAAGTATACAAGTAAGCCAATTATCCGTTGGGCATTTGAAGGACAACAAAAAGTAAAAATAATCAAAACCAAAAGAAGCCCCATGCATCCTCTTCTGTTAATGTTCTATAGTAATTATCACCTTAGGGTCTGCCATTACCAGTATATATAATGACATATAAGATTTGCTGTTATCCGATAAGAAATAATGCTAGCACAAACATGTCTCTTTACTGAAAGCTCCGAATTTTGACAATTCTTGGACTATTAGGAAATGCCACCACACCATGTAGTGAACACACACTTAGAAGAAATCAAGCCAAGGTGCATTCTCGCATTTTAAAAGCAACACATTATGCGGTAGCCCACGAGTCAAAAACGCTCAAAATTTCGTATTAAAGCACCAAACATTAAACAAATAAAAGTCTAGAGATTTCCAGAAGTGTGCTTGTGCATTTGCGAAGCAAGTACCTCAATGGTTTTAGGGGCGACTTTATGAGACTTGATTAAAGAAAAAATTAAATAAAATAAAAAATAGCAAAACAGTCACGTAACTGTGAACAAACGATGGACGGATTACTGACGACCACCCACAATATCATTACAAATGATATTTTTCCAGTTTTGTTTTACATTGTTCAATCATCATACCACATTTGACAAAATTAAAGATTTGGTGTATGTATTTTTTTTTTATCAAAATAAAGAGAGATATCAGATTTGATGGAAAACTACCATCTCCAAATTAATGGAACTAGGTAAATGGTATCTATAATATATACAGTGTGGAAAATGTGGCCCAGGCAAGCATATTCTTTTTCGGTGATGTGGTCAAAGGTCAAGATCATATTTACCTAATTTAATAGGTAATATGCTGCTATCTCAAAAGTAACCGTGCGCAAAGATTGATAGTTGTGCCCCTTACAATATAGGAAATATAAGCCGCACGAGCATTATATGTGATAGGGGTTAAGGTCAAATAACAATACATTTGCACTGTTCTTTTGTGTCCAATCATGCGAATAAACCTGATAAAGGCAGCAATGTTTCAGCCTTGAGCCTCTTGAAACTCGAAATTTCAATATATTTCAATAGCAAAATGAAGCTGACTTTACGTGCATTTTTCTCTGTTAATCATGTTTATCAATATATCAATCAATTAATCAATCAATCTATCTATCTATTTATCTGTCGCTCTCTCTATCTTTTCATCCGTCTGTCCGTCTGTCTGTCTGTCTGCTGCATTGTCAAATACATCATACATTTTAATTGGAGAGTTAATTTGGGAAAGCGTTTCTACCGTTGAAAGGAGACGTTGGAATTCAATCCCACCTGATAACAGAAAACAATCCCTCCAGCAATTCAAAAGAGCTGTGATGAGGTGCTCACCTGCAGATCTAATTGTGTGATATTGTGAGGTACCCCTGGTTTATTTTTATTTGCCCAGATTTTATTTCATCTTCTCTTATGTTGATAATTTATGTGTTACACTTTAGTATTTTAAGTTTTACCTCTATTTTACTTTAGGTCTTATTGTATTTGAATTGTCTTTGAAACCTTTCTTTCTCTGTTTTGCACTGTATTTTGTTTATTTCGTTACTTTGCATCTCACCATGCATCATATACCCCAATGTATCATCCAAGGCCTAATACAAGATAACTGTCTTGTACACTGAGCCAGATCGCTGGGTAAACAAAAAATAAACAAACAGATAAACAATCCGTAATGATTGCATCAGCTATAATTGGCCTGTATATTGATCCCTGATGTCGTCTTCAACATGAGAGTTTTGGCACACACACACACACACACACACACACACACACACACACACACTCCCAGGCAACCAGGCAATTGTCCCATTCCCTTATATTACAATACTCATTCTGAACTGATCATCGATAATTCTGTGCATGTGAACATTTTCATTTGTTTATGTACCGCGAAGCATTTTTTCACAATTTCCGCTAGCATTTCGGTGGTCTGTGGAAGGCACAACTAAATAGAAAGACATGAATGTTCATTTTCCTCGTATGGTTTATCTTTATTTTATTTTATTTTATTTTATTTTATCTTATTTTATTTTATTTTATCTTATTTTATTTTATTTTATTTTATTTTATTTTATTTTATTTTATTTTATTCCATTTCATTGTTTATTATTGTTTTAGGGCTATTTTATTATTATTATTATTATCATCATCATCATTATTATTATTATTATTATTATTATTATTATTATCATTATTATTATTATTATTATTATTATCATCATCATCATTATTATTATTATTATTATCATCATCATTATTATTATTATTATTGTAATTATTATTATTATTATTATTATTATTATTATTATTATTATTATTATTAGTATTATTATTATTATTATTATCATTATCATTATTATCATTAGGATTCATGTGTATCATTGTCATTATTGTACACTTGTTTGACATTGGAATGACTTGCATGATTGAAATATTTCCCTCAAACAGCTCCTGGGTGCAGGTATAGTTACAAAGACTAGATTTCAGTTATTTTTATACCATCGGGAAAGGGTTACGAGTGCCACATATCAAAACAGAATTCCTCGGGAACCAGGGGAGGACGTGTATTCCGTAACCGTCTAGTCTTATCATACCTTCAATGTCATCATTATGTGGTCGTTATCGCTTATCATAGTTCATTACAGAAGCAAAGGTCAAGCATCGTGACCATGACCGAGTTAAATTACTACATCATAAGTCCAGGAAGATGAATTGGCTCAAGGCCATTGATCAGGGCAAGTACATTAATAATAATGAAATATAAGGACAAAATCACTCTTAAACTGATAGTTTACATGTAACACGTAAATGCATTAATTAATTAATTTATTGCTGGCCTTTACCGTTGGCCTGGCACCAGGCAATGCAGAGCATATGCATCGCGTTCTTGACATCAAACTTTAAAGAAGGGGGGTAAGGGGGCGGGGGATGGGATCAATACGCTGGTACAGGTAATTATTTTTCTAGAGTACGCAGTACGGAAAATGGAAATCTTTCAAAATTTTGGATAGTACGAAGTACGTAAAATAAGAGGGCTTCCAGTACGCCAGTACGGTAAATAAAAAGCCCCAGTATGCTAGTACGGGAAACCCCTTACCAACCCTCTTTAAAGCAAATTTCCATAAAACAAAAGTGAAAAGCTGGAGTTCTTGAGTTAATATGCATGTTATGATGTAAAAAGTACAATGGTACTCCGAGAGCCAAAGTACTGGTTGGTCATGGAGAATGTTTGGGCTCCCTGTTCTACTGCCTTCTGCGATGTGAACTTTCCGCGATTTGCGTCATTAGTGTATTCCTTTGTTTCAAACTTTTGAATAAACTTTGAGTTGGAGGTGACGAATGAAAAAATAGGTTACACATACAAGAGGACTACCTTACTTTATTTCATATGGAATGCTGAGCTACGCAGAGTTTGTATTACAAGAAAACAAGTGGTAGTCCTTGTCTATTCATGCACAAATTTTTGTTATGCAAACAAAAAAATTTAACTAAAAGAAAGGAATTTGCAAAATACCTACCACTTTCTTCTTCGATCTTAACCGCAAAAAAAGGACTAACGGCCCTAGGCTGATTAAATCTTTTTCACAATGCGGCATTGTAATTATTCATGAACACATTTCAATTGGTTCGCTACCATACAGAGAGTACATCTGTATGACAAAGACAGCCGGGTATTCATTTCTAATATGGATTTGTGTGGTCAGAACCCGTATGCATATTTTCCTCTACTGTCTGTGGATTGCATGCCAGTGGCGAAATGCAATAGACTATAGCAGTCGCCAAAGGCAAACCAGAACCCGCCATAACACACACACACACACACAGACACACACACACAGACAGACAGACAGACACACACACACACACACACACACACACACACAGACACACACAAACACCGAAACATGTATAATTGTGACCTGGAAAACATGGCCAAGGTCATCAAAATCTGTTTGCAAGATATGGCGACAAGCCATAATTCAAGCTTAAGATAAGCTCCAGGTTGCCACTCTTTGTGGTGATACATTATTCACAATCATAAAATAAGGAAATGTGATATTGTAACCTTTAAAACCAGGTCAAGTTTCATGAATATATAATCAAATAAAGAAATGGTTTGAAGTAAGTAAAAACGGTTTGAAGTAAGTAAAAACGTAAAGTTGAGTTACCTGTGGCTGCCAGTTTATAAGCTTTGTTGTTTTAAAGTTTAGGTGTCCGGAGGGACGGACATACTGGGACACGATTACTGTACCGTGGAATCCTAAGCGACGTTTGCGGGGTTTTCTGTTTCTGTTTCCAAATGATAATATTATCTATTGTATCCACTTAATATTTTTGCAATCAGACTGATAAACCCTTGCTTTTAAATTGGAAACATACCTTTAAGTTTTTGTGAAGGTCTCTTAACATCCATAGTGGGCGAATAAAACAGTGATGGTAAAAGAAAGGTATAGTTGGCGTATCAACAAAAACAGAAGATAATAGGCTGTTTCTAAGTATAAACTACTGCTAAAACATGAGTTTACATTGTCAGAGAGAACATATTATCAAACAGACTGTTTATCACTGCATATACATAGAACAGGCATAGGAATTATTTAATCTGGAACTGAACCTTGAAAATATTACTGTTGTGTTACAGTAATTAATGCAAGGTGATGATCGCTCCCAGGTCAACAGCTTTTTTTTGAGCTTTTTGCGAATTTTGCAAAATGTGCGCTGTGAAAAGCTTTTGTCCCTGGTTTAAACTTATAAGTGGAGGAGTTAACAAGGGCAATAATAATCAAATAATAATGAATCAGTAAGTCAAATTACATTCTTGTTTTACCGTATACCGAGGTCAAAGATTGTGAACTTTTGCCTTTTCAAGGTGACTTGTCAAGCGCTTTTCATTATAAAAATGAAGTTTGTCTCTGTTGTTGTCATTGGCATGTAACAGCGCTTGTTGGTAGGCATTTTTCATGACGTCGCTATCGCGACGTCATGAAAAATGCGACGTCACGAAGAAAATGCCTACCAGCAACCGCGCTGTGGTATATGCCAATGACAACAACAGAGACAGACTTCATTTTTTATATTTATATTCATATTAACATTAATACTAGTATTAAATTTGTCATTAATATTTGTGCGTGAAAGTTTTGATAGCCACTGCCAAAGACCTTTTGTTTATAAGTGGGAGGAGCTATGGGTGTGGCCAGCCGCTTGTTACGTAGCAAAGTAGGCACTGGCACGTGCCGTGCTGTACATGGTGTTACCATCGACTGATGAAAACAAAATTTGTCCCTATTCTTTCAATGCTAACAAAAACTCCGAATGTAAATATAGACCATTATTCACATTGTATTCGGGAGAGAAAACCTTGAACGCGCCATAGTCAGTAATTACATCGGAACACTTTCTGTAACGGTTGTAATCAACTTTTAGTGATAACCTAACACGTCCATGTAAAGGTGATCGGCAGGTCTAACCTTCCATTAGAATTACGTCTATATTTTGCAAAAGAATCACACATTCTCTCTGCGCAAGTCAAAAACATCTGGATGCTTGTCCCATGTTGCAGTATTATTAGTGGTGGTGGTAGTAGTAGTAGTTGTTGTTGAAATGTATGTCGATATCAATGTAAGTGCAATTTTACAACCGTCTGCTCTAACATTGTTCTTCATTTTGCTGTTTCTCAGGTGGCCCCATTGATCTCGGACACTGTATCCTTGACTAGGGTCATCGTGGCATAACGTGTTGATAAGCATAATCTGCGTGGTTTTATCTTTGAATGTAGCTGTTTGTGTATGTATATTAGATCCTACCTGTATCGTTATTTCAAATAAATCAGCCCTGACTTCTGAATATTATGTCGCCTTGTCATTTTCTTTTTGACACAGGGCAAGATTTCACAAAATCTTCTACAAGACGGAATGCTATAATGCTGTTTGATCTTGTCAATGGTGACTTATGCGGCACCATGTCCTGCTAAGAGTGACTCATGACGCAATTTTTACTAACTTAGAGGTAAAAACCATAATGAATGCCACGCCTAATGGGTATCCATGAGGCTGTGCTGTTCTTTTTGACTTTGAAACACGAAAATGAAACAATAAGCCATGTACTGATATGTTGTCTGCACTTTCCAAGAGTGTGTTCGAGTGTCATTCTGTGATTGACGGACACTTCACTGCCATCTTTTCAAGCGTTTGGAAACAAATTGCATTGCTATAACAGTTTATCTCTGTTGCATCTGTTGGAAATGCATCTTTAAGGCAGTTCTGGAAAGTCATATATTCAAAATGAAAGCTGTCTGACGCCAGTAAAAATGGTAAGTTATGTCTGTGAAAGGTCAAAATATCTTAATACAACGGCAAACACTTTAAATTCATCAACTGTTTCTTCTTCTGCTTCACTGCATAAGAATGGGACATCTTTTTTCATTAGCTGGTATAATGCATAAGCCGTCTGACTCAAATTTAGAACAAATTGGTGCATGTGTTGCTAGCCAGAGTGCCTTCAATTTGCCAAGTCATGCCAGATACAACAGAGCAAAGGGATTCCGGCAAGTCTGAATTAAGTTTTTCATTTATGTGATCTGACGAGGATGAAGAAGAATTAATAATAAAAGCTGAACCAGCAGAGGAAAAGATCATTCAGCCTTACACACATGAGGGGACGCCCAGAACCCTAGCATCACCAGTACTTGAGGGGGTGCAGCCCTGGTACAGCCAAACGATCCCAACTTGCCCTCTGGGCAATGATATTTCCTATCAAAAATTACTAGATTTCATTTAACAAGAACAAGCATGAATGGAGTAAATTGGAATTTGCGTCAGGATTGGCCAGGTCTTGTCGTGTTTCAAATTCGAGCATGCACGGAAACAGCTACGGCCTAGTGCCGGCGGTACACAAAAGTCTGAACAAACAGTTAATTTTCCCCACCCCTCTCTGTGGTATATGGATGATAAAATATAAATTTGCATTTATGAATAGCTGTTGATATCATAATCCCTACCCGGCAGTAACCTCGCCACCCTTTGAGTGCAGTAATTTACGTTTCCGTATACATCATCATTAGTACACGTCTGTATGATATCCTAAATTTCATATCGTATTCATTATGTAACATTGATAAATATTTTCTTGTGACTGACTTATGCTCTGGTTCCATATTAACGACAAAGGTACAAAGAGATGGAAGTTTGTACACTCGATTATTGGGAGCTGGCTGTGGACTGTCACAAACAGTGGTACATGACCGAAAAAATGAAAGGCCAGCCCTCCGCTGGTCTTGGCAGCTGCGTTCATGAGTCTTGAATGTGGTAGCTATCCAAACAAGTGTTATCTGGTTATGGGATTAAAGACCTCTTAATACACAGTAGTAATTAAATATTGGCATCACAATGGCCAGCTAACTCAAACTGTTATACACTGTTCAACCCCAGAGATGGGTATGGAACAAGATCGGTCTTTCTTTGTCCATGTTTTCCGCCCATTTTTTTCCATCAATCGAACCTACATGGTTAAACACACTAACGTTTTCTTATGATATTGCTTTGCCACAACATCACAGACCGCCGCTGTCGCTGTGACATTGGATCGATTATTATGCGATACATTGTAACAGTCGTAGAATTACTACACCTATATAAGACCCAGGTTACCATTTGATAATTGGCTTGAACATACAATGGCTTTAGAGCCCGAACTTTTCTGTTTTTCATGGAGTATGCTTTTTGTGAAAATTCGAGATAACATTCTTGTCACATAAATAGGATGTATCAAGAATCATTGGACCTGATGATCACTACAATAAATCGGCATTCAAATTGTAAGTACTAGATGGAAATACATGCAAGCTACTAATACAAACAAATTTACTGACTCATTACTGTCACATTTTCAGCTTCCTAAAACGACAATGGCGACTTATATTCTGATGGTATTGCCTGTTGATGTCAGATTTATCAGGTAAGTAAGGGGCCGTCCATAATATTCAACATTCCCATCTGTGTCCAAAATGGCCATAGAGGGGGGAAGGGGTCAGAGCCAAATGACCATAACTTTCAACCCTAAAAAATGCTGCCTTTCTAGATCCAGCATTTTTAGTTCACCTGTAACATTTCAACCGGCCAAGGTGTCCCTTTGCATTTTAACCCTTTCTTCCCATCAATCCCTTGATGGGGTCTTCATTCAGCCAGCTGGAACATTATGTGCAGATGCAACCCTGGAGCTCAGTGACACCGAATTAGCTCAGCTAAATATAATCGACTAAAATTCCAGATGCATGATAAAAAAATCCTCAACCATTTTATGATCATGTACCAAATGCATATATCTTTGTGCGCCAGCATACATCACGATAGGTCATGCAAAGAATATTTATTATTATAAACATATTTATTTTCTCTGGAATGCCTACTAGTACATCAAGACTGATCTGGAGGCTCTCCAGTGCATAAAAGGACGCACAGGAATATATACAATACACACTGGACGAGAACGGAAGACTAAATTCACGGCTTGTACACGAATAACACAATTGATGCCAGATAATGGAGAGCTATAATTAGATCATATACTAAATTAGTAGATAAAACGTCTAGATTCTGATAAGAATGTCTGAACAGCCTCAAAGATGAATACATTATCAGTGTCTGGCGAATCCTCACTACCTTTCAAGAGAATATTTAGTAAAAAGTCACTAGAGCACTGAACTACTAAAGTCGGATTTACACCTGGAGCGAGTAAGTGACACACAGTGTTCAGTAGACGGACACTTTGCACAGTGAACTTGGGGCAGAACAAAAGGTTATGTTTCGTATCTTCAGTAGTATGAGAGCATGCACACGTTGAGGCTGGAAGGATATTGACATGATGTAGATGGGCATTTAAAACAGAGAAGTTAAGACGTAGCTGCGTGTGGCATATGTTTAGGAAACGGCTTCCATGTTTAAAGTATGTGGGCTTTTTGTCAACACTTATAAGTAATAGATTTAATATAGATTTAAACTGCGGCAGGGAATTGATGACACGAGCATCAACCGGGAGGTTATTCCATAATTTGATAGCAGACGGGAGAAATGAATCGCCGAAGCGATTGGTGGTGAACCTAATTTGGCGTAGTTCAGTACGATTTCTCAAAAAACGCCCAGTAGTGAATGCATCGTCACGAGGAACGAGATCATGTAGGTATTGTGGAGTTAACCTATTGTCCATTTTAAAGAAAAGAATAAGTTTAAAGTTTTTCCTCCGATTTGCCAGAGGTTGCCATTCAAGCTCTTTAAGAAATAAGACACGTGTAGTGTATCTAGTTGCGCCAAGGCAGATCCTGGCTGCCTCATACTGCACAGCTTCTATAGATTGTGTATTGTCAAACAGGACACACCCATATTCGAGGATAGGACGAATTATTGTACTATACAACAGTATGAGTGTCTGGCGGGAGAGTTTATATTTGAGTCTGTGCAAAAGAGCAAGCCGTTAGCTGGCTTTATTAACAATACGTGTTATATGCTGGTACCATGACAAATTACTTGAGAGTGTAACTCCAGGGTGAGTATGTAGAGTGGCCTCAGGTATCGGTGTGTTTCCAAGAAGTAGGGGAGGATGATCTGGCTTATGTCGTTTAGCTGAGAAGGTCATTGAGATGGATTTTATGGCATTAAATGTGATACGCCAGAGCTTGCCCCAACGATGAATTTGTGTAAGATCTTAATTAAGGCTTTCAGCTGTGGCCATTGGTTCGTGGACAATTTCAAGAATACTGGTATCATCCGCGAATAAACGGATGTCACAGGTGATGTTGACAGTGATGTCGTTAATATAAACGAGGAAAAGTAGGGGGCCAAGGATCCAACCTTGGGGCACTCCAGCCTCTGTAGGGAGCCAAGGTGAGGTCTGTCCTCCAGTAGTAACACGTTGAAGTCGGTTTGAGAGATAGCTTTCTATAAATAGTAACACAGGATATTCAAACCCCAATTGTTTCAGTTTAAAAAGTAGACCAGCGTGCTAGACTCTGTCAAAGGCCTTGGATATGTCCAGGAAAACCATACGGGCCTCATGGCCCAACTCAAGGTCACTGTAAATAGTATGAAGCATGCGAACAAGTTGATTTATGGTGGAATCGTTTTTTCCTAAAGCCAGAGTTTATTAACAGAAAGTAAATTGTTAGAGGTTAGATACTCATAGAAAACGTTATAAACTAGACGCTCAAGTACTTTAGAGACATTACAGAGGAGCAAAATGGGCCTATAATTTTCCTTTGACTGTTTGTTACTTTTCTTAAAAACGGGGCACACGTTGGACCTCTTCGTCCTCTTTCAAGACATTCAGCATCAATTTCCGTGATCAACGTTGATATTTGAAAAAAATAGTTTGTAATATATATATATATATACATATATATAGACTATAGTTGTCACTACTATCAATCAATTCTTCAAAGCCGGATAGTTCGTAGAATAGCGGTATCGTCTTTTTAAATAATAAATGAATATCAAAAATAAGTTTATTTTGATTGTCCCCTTTATTTGCTAATATTTATACAAGAATAAATTCACTTTATTAAGCTTAGACAAGGAAAATTGTATGCACTCCTCGTCTGAGCATTTTGGTCATATTATATGAGGTTAAGTGTCTGTATTTGCAATAAGTCCGGAAAAAATGTTGATGATGGCCATAAACAGAGGGGAGGGGGGGGGGGGGTAAAAAAATTATGGTCATTTTGTACATACATGAAAATATTGACAATTGTGGATGGCGCCGAATACCAACTCACCAGTGTTTGTTGTTTTATCATGGTCAGTGTACATGTGCTTAAAATTTGGGCGGCGGTTCATACACTGTCACGGTTGACTTGTAAGAGCAGCGGTTGCTCCACTGAAGGCCGCTATTTGTTCTGAGCATTGTTTAGACCATTCATGAACACTTGTGCTGGTCTCAGAATCCATTGGTCAATACGATGATGATGATGCCTCTGGGAGCTTCCCTCTGTGGTAGATCAAGGCTGTAGCCACGAACTTCACATAATCTGGCTGCTAACAATGCATAGTTAAGGTCTCTTGGTTATCTGGTAAGTACAAAATAAGCCGAGGTGAGAAACCCAGCCTTCTGTAAATTTCATGTGAATGTCCCCGCGGGTTTTCTTTTGATGACGTCCTATTTCAGATAGCAAAGCATTGGAGTTCAGCAGTGGAGAAACCAGTGCCAGGGTCCATTTGGTGAATAGTTCAGAATCAGCAAATAACCCAGGATATGGGTCCGTATTCATGTCCGTATATTTAAAGCGAAATCGCCGCAAGACAGTATCATATACCATCGGTTACTTAAAACAGGTGAAGCAGGGGACCATGAGGTGCAAATCAAAAGCAGCAAGCTTCCCGGCATAAAGGTCAGCCAATTTATTCAAGAACAAGAAGCAATCAAAGCCATAAAAAAAATTGCTACTCATTTTGCGCTGGCAGACCACAGAGTCTGTTAATTGAACGTTTAAAAGCCATAACTATGTCAAGGTCACGATTCTGTGCAGGATATGAGCTAACAGAATACGAATCAATACAACCAGATGCCGGAGTGTCCTCAGTTGCACCTGAAAAAGTGAATTGTAAAATTTTTATTTTCTGCCATGGGTTTTATAAATTGTAAAAACTGGATGTATATTATCATTTCTCCCTTTTAAACAAAACAAAAGGTAATTAATTTGCTAGGCACGTAGAAATTCAACCATTGTTCCAAATTTCAGATCATAACTTTTAATTTCATGGAAGTTACGGTTAACTGTAATTACGTTTTGATGCAAAAATGCCAAAATATGTACCATCAGTATCGACTGTTCCCTCAGTCAACTCTATCATTTCTAAAATGATTATGGCTTGGTGGAAAATGGGGATTGTTTTTTCCACTTTGAATGCCCGTAACTTGGAACGATTGACCAATTGGCCTTGTACACTCCTTGGTTGCATTCATTTTAGATTATTTTTAAAGTTCATAAGTCCATATTGCTAAATTTCTGAGCGCTCGCCAACAATATGATTTATTTGCTTTGCTCAATCTGGAACGGAAAAAAAATGACGGCGTATCAGTGTAAACAGCTCAATCTATAACTTCGGTGACCACTTGTAAGTTCAATAAACTGTTCGGTTCACGCAATGGTAATTTAAGGATATACTGTAGTCAGTGATTCTAATGCTTATTGTTGCTATGCTGTTTAAACACTGTAAATCCCTTGAAAGGTGTAATGAAGTATATATTTTTAGAAAACGTTCAAACCAAAAATGTATGCTTGGGAACTACAGTAATGTTTCTTGAAATCAGTGTTTCGACAGCAAGTATAAAAGAGTAATAAAGCAATCGCTATTCTTCTGTAAAAGTTTTTATTCATTTTCTACCTTTTTGCGTATAATTGGTACGAAATGAAAGACAAATTGCAGACATAAATTCAAATTGGAATGCAATTCTCAAAATTCAAATGCTGATGTTGGGATCATGATATAAAACAAAATCTACCTTAAACTGCCTGGTGACAAAACAGCTATAAATATCTCAGATTAATACGCTTTCTTTTCGTTAATTTTTCCCAAAATTTAATTGCACAAATTTAAGCATTATAAAACAGTTACAAATTTAATTAATTCCCTGGGGTTTTTTTTGTCGGGGGGGCTTTTTTTTTTTTTTTTTTCTTTTTTTTTTTTTCTTTTTTTTTTTTTTTTGGTTTGTTTTTGTTTTCTTTTTTTTTTGTTTTTTTTGTTTTGTTTTGTTTTTTTTTCTTTTTTTTTTAAGAACATGTATACTTCACGTCACCTTAGATCTGAGTATGGGACTGATACGCTTGTGGAAGTTGTACTCTACAATAATTCACAAAACCTGGGGTGTTGTATGTAAAACCGTGAGTTTCGTAACAATATTCCGAGTTTTACTAGCGTATCACAGGGTTTTGTAAACTACCAAGGATAACAAAACAAATATCATAATTTTGAATATTTTTTTCAAAATCATGCACAAAACCCAGGGTTTTGCTTTGTTATTCAATGTTTTTACAAAACTCACCGATTTGTTTCAAAACTCTGAGTCTTTGCCATGATAACCCTGGGTGTTGCAGTTGTTTTGTTCAATAATTTGCAAAACCCAGGCTTTTGTGACGTCAGAAATCCCACGGTTTGGAATAATTGGCAAAACCATGTGATCCGTGACGCCACAAAGTCCACGGTTTTGTATTTTACCGCAAAATTGGTCACATGGATGCACAAACCACTGACAACATCGCTTGCTGCCTGAACTTGTAAACCAGCATCATGCAAAGATGTCAGATCTCGGAAAACTTCCATCGATTCGCGACTTAAACGTCATGTATTTTATCCCTGTGTGCACTTCATGAACTAATATTTTAGGTACTAGAAAAGAAAATATGTAAGGTGTATACCGTATATGGCTTTTTAAGAAATTTTAATAGATTAAGACTGATTTTCAGTTTCTGGGACCGTCTGACCGGCCTGGAGTTTTCAGTGGCATAATGCTTTCATTCCCACCATTGAGAATTATTGCATCGATTATTTCTGTGACAGCTCTGATGAAAGATACTTTTTAAGCTCTTCCACGGGAGCTCTGCAACTGCAGGGGTGAACATCCCGTCTGTGACAGCATATCTTTGTGCCCGCCATGTCACCCATGTAAACTACCATTTCATAATACCGAGTTGTCATTTACACAAATATTGTTGACGGGCACTGCAAATCACGAAGGACCAAGAACTGTTGAATGCTCTGAGCTTCATTCAGTGTACCAGCACGGCCACTGGTTGATATATAAACACAACACAAATATAGCAAGTTAAACGTTTTCTGACGTCACAGTGTTGGGTTAATACAGTGAGCACGAAACCCCCAGTTTTAGAGCAAACGTTTTGTTAAAGGAGTAAAACAAAGCCGCGTGGTCTGACTACTATGAAACAGGACAGAAACGATTGACCAATCACAGAAGGACACCAGTTGGCACCGCAATACACCGCATGGCGCCCAATTTTTGTATTTGCAATTGTAACCTGGGATCAAGCAAGCGTGGCAAGCATTTTGTTACAAATGCGGTGATAAATTATATAAACCAGGCCTTCACTTTGAGATTGAAAGTAATGTATATGAGTTTGAGCTGCCAGCTCACTTTTTTCTTCTTCTTGCAGATATGGCCCTAAGTCGTCAACTTTGTGATTTGTTAAGAAGTACATGTAATGAGATTTTAGCTTCAGTGTGTTGGGTGAAAAGTAATGACGACCGATAGACTAAGCCCATATCAGTGTATTATCTGACAGTGTCTGAGGGTTTGCATTTATCAGAGTAGTAAGACCACCATTTTGCGGGTAGCACCTGTCATTATTATAACATGCACCTATTACTATCTGTACTATAAATATTTTATGTTGTAATAGAATTATCTGCTATATATGACCATCCTTTCTGTCTATTTGACACCGAGGTTAACATAGGTGAAATATAAGACATTCAAACGTGTTGTCAACTTTTATTTTGATGGTTTCTTATTATTAATTTATTTATTTCAAAGTCATTTTGTGTTATGAAAATACTTTATTTTCTTGAAAAGCTGAATGTGTATGAAATCATTCAATCAATAAAGAACAAACACCTTCTGTCTATCTGAAAAGGGGGCACCGTATCCATCAATTTCATTGAAAGGTACCAATGATAGGTCATGTGATCCGACCATGCCAAAAAAGCAAGTGTTATTACCGCCATGTTAACTCAAGGCCATCACTATTAATAAATAGAAGTCGTTGAAAAACTAAAACAATATATGTCACAAGAATACCTTGGGAACATACACGCGCCTAAATATTGTGTGAGCTTCCGCCTCTTCGAATCAATGTCACACATTTTTCAAATTGCTGCCATTTTTATGATTTTCACGTGACGCCATCCAAATACAGGCAGGCATAAAAAAAGGAGGGGCGGGAGGAACACATGGTTAATCAAATCAATCTAATGCTTGAATGAATAAATCAATTGAACAAAATGAAACCATACTGACGTCAAAGCACAAGAACACATGCACATTCTTTATACCAGCTTTATGCTGATAGCAACGTATATCCCGTAGATTTTTATGCCACAGATTTCCCTTTTCAAGCAGCTTACAAGTGGTAAGGGTATACTATAAAGTTAGTGTCTTTTTTAGTGGTAACTGATAGATGTATGTAAATGGGACCACAACTCTATGTTTTCACGATGTTTTTGAAGAAAATTTAGCTGCACTGCAGCAAAGTATTTAAAATAACAAAAATGCATCGATGGCAGTCCTGTTTAGGGGCCGTCTGTAAAGTTTTTTTGCAGTATAATTTTTAGAAAATAACGAGTTCTTTCTTTTTTTCAGAACAGGAAAGGTTAGGTACCAATTTACAATACGGCCGAATGTTGAGTTTGAAAATGTCATTTTAATGAGAATTTTCGAGCTAAAGAAATCATGTTTTCTGGCCAAACACCCACATTGTTTTGTATTTACAACAGAATGTAAATGAGCTGTCAGTTAGACTTGGGTCTGCCAGGCAATGGGAAGTGATCAAGCTGCTCATAGGTTGGGGAGAACAATGGGTCAGTGGGCTAGTGTGAGAACAATGGACCGGTGGGCTAGGGAGAGAACAATGGGCACTCCTAATCTGTTATTTTAGCGACCGAAACAAGCTATAGGGAAACCACATCTTTGTGATCTTTAAACATAGATTTAAAAGATATATATTCATGGCAACACATCAAAAGTATAGTATTATAAGAATACTTCTCACAAGACAGTGTCAATCAGAGAGAGCAAGTATAGCTTCCAAAATAGCCAGTTTACCGCTGACAGAGAGCCAATTAGACCTAAATTGCATTTTCTCAGAATTCTACTTTTCATGTGACTTCTCAGAGATTTTCAACAGATTACTCCTATACGGCTTAACCAGTTTTGATGAAATAAAAAGCTTTTGAAAATTTACATTCTTGCCTAGGAACAGTATGTGGCGTTTGTAGATATTTTTATATTTTGTAAGTTTTTTCAGTGTTGAATTACACAAGGTGGAAAATTGAAACAGTGCCTCTTTATAAATTATTTTCTAAAAATCATTAATTTTGCTTTTAAAGAAAAAACAAGACAACTGTTCCTAGACAGTATATTACAGTTTTATTCTACCAAATTCGAAGATTTTATGTTAAATTTTATGGTTTGTAGGCCCAGAAAACCTCTGAAGTGGACTCCTTTGTAATATATCGCCTATCGCCTCAAATAACGAGAAAATAAAGATTTTTTTTTCTTCACATAATGAAACTCTAGACTAATATATAAAAGAAAATGTATGGGTTTGGGCGGCTAACGGCAATATCTTGGAAAGGAGAGTGGACAAAGATACCGTGACGCTACATATGCTGAGCTTTACAGACGGCCCCTTAATGTCCCCATTATCTCAGTTTGGTGAAAGCCCATTTTACTGAAGTTTATTCGCCAGCGAATTCAAGGTACAGTTTTGCCTCCGCGCGCATGCGCAATCCCCCAAGTGCTTACAAGCAGTAAGCGAACTAGAGTAAATAAATGAGACCTTCACAAAAACATAATGCTGATAATTTTAGACGTACCAATATAACAAGAAACCTGCTGCGGTATTTGCGGGATGAGAAAGATTTGGAACAAATTTCACGTGTTTTCTCGTGTAGCTTCCTTAGTAGTAGAAGTAGGTTTTTTATTGACACAATACAATATAATTGACATTGGTTATAATAAACCTGGGGAAAGCCAACGTGTCCATTATAATTGAGATAATATAGCAATTTTACTTAGGACGCATGCTATCTTTTTTCAACTAATCTACTTGGCAACAGATACTTTCTCAAGCATATAACAGAGCAATTTATGTTGCTTGACAATAATAAAAACTTATGGCATTAATACGCTCATATAGAAAATACAATGTTCGGGTCTTGTGGTTTCATGTCCTCTATTTCATATCTGCTCAAGTCTGATTTTGAATTAATTAGCACTGAGAGATTCAGCTCTCGACAATACCTCACAGAAGTAAGAACATAATGTTATAGCATTTTCAGAATCATTCAAATTTTGTACAGAGGTAAAAGAGAGATCAGTGTATCGTTCTCTGATGGTAGATAATAGAGGGCAATAAAGAACAATGTGCTTCTCATTCTGAATTTCGCCACATGGACAGAGTCTCTCTTCCTGTGGGATTCTAGACCACCTTTCTGTTTCGATTTTTAGTCTATGTGAACCCACTCTTAGCCTCGTAAAGGCTTTCCGCTTGTATTCTGGAATCGCATTTAGTTTGTAGATTTTGTGTACTAACAAGTCCGGGTTAAGTGTGACATACATTTGTCTTCGGGAGGAAGTAGAATTTTGCATTGATAGCTCTCTGGCGACCTTTTCTGATGCTTCTAGCCTTGACAAGTAGAGTCCCATCGGGCTTTAACATTGTTTAGCAAGTCTTATAGCTTTAGCTATTGCACTGTTCTCGAAGTTATCAAGCGATTTTACCTTTTTAAGAAAACCAGTTTGTCGTGATTTAACAAGGGATTTCAAACTGGGTTCTCCTGTTTCAACATAAATACTATCGTTGCATGTCTGGGGCCTAACGCCAGCTAGAGTCTTCAGTGTTGACAAATAGGGTTTTTCTGCAGATTGTAGGTTTTATGTTAGCCATGACTCGCATCCATATAATATAGTGCTTGTGAGAGCACTGTTCCACACAAGGCGTTTCACTTGATAAGGAGCACCTTCATTTTTGTAGCAAAAGGAAACAAATTTTTGGATATGTTTTTCTTTTCTGTGAATATGAGCTTCCACTTGGTGTTGAATGGGAGAATTTGATATAGGTGTTCCAAGATGTATATGGGACATACAAATGACGAGACAGCCAGCGTAGTATTTTCCGAAGGTTGCATGTAAGTGTTATCAGACCCTTCGCACAAGACCATTATAATGCGCGAACAAATATAGGCAAACAATGTTGATGATGATGATGATGATGATGATGATGATGATGATGATGATGATGATGATGATGATGATGATGATGATGATAATAATAATAATAATAATGCAAAATTGAGGAAAAAAGAACTGATTAAATATTAATGTGACATTTCGGTGCTGATCATGGCAAGCGATAAAAATCGTGACAGGATCAGCCCAATTTAGTTGTGCATGCGTGGGTTGTAGGAGTAAAGAAATCAGTTTTGAAACAGTTATATAAAACTATGAACATTTCATTTTGCTAAAAAAGGAATTTGGGTGAAAGTTGCTAAATATCCCCAATTTAACATGAACAGAAACGTGTATACGCTTGTATTTTTACCGCTCACAAGTGAACACAACACCGCAACGCTCAACACATGTGTTGCTCGCTGCGGTACCATGGTTCAATATTTGCCGTAATGTATCCGTATGAAAAGCCTTTTCCCAAATATTTGGGCAAAATGGATGCAATAGTGCACAAAAATGTAAGCTTTAATTAACACTTTCTGTTGCCAAATAATACAATCAACGAAGCGCGCTTGGTTGACCCCAGGTTACCATTGCAATAATACAAAATTAGGCGTCTTTCAGTGTCCGGCGGTGTCTTTCGGTGTCCCAAGGTGTCTGTCCGTCATCCGGTGTCCTGCAGTGATTAGACCCATCCGGCAGAAACCCAGTTTAATTACTGCAAGCTAGCATGGCCACATACATAGCGTGTCGGACTGCGGATCATGGGGTGACCAGACCGCGTCTACCCAAGATTTTGTTCTGTTATATCAAATTGTTACAAATCCCAAGATTTTCTGGCAAAACCGATGGTTTTATAAAAGAGAACAAAACCGAGGGTTTTGTGATCAAAACTCAGTTTTGCTCTTAAACTTTTGCTCAAAAGCCAAGTTGCTGTTACAAAACCCTGGGTTTTGTATCTAAACTCTGAGTTTTGTTCTCGAAACCCACGGTTTTGTACACAAAACCCAGAGTTTTGTCGCAAAACCAACGGTTTTGTCCAAAATTTAATCAAAATTCAATAACCAAGCAAAACCCAAGATTTTGCTACAAAACCCTGGGTTTGCTAACGAAATCCACGGTTTTGTAATAAAACCTATGGTTTTGTTAGCAAAACTCAAAATTTTGCTGCAAAACCCAGGATTTTGTTAAATATTGAACAGTATAAATGCTATGTACGCCTTGGCAATTCACATTGGTCCATGTATTGCCAATGGCCACTCATGCAACCAAAAGGGACCCCAATAACAGATACACTTTTTCTGCATCTTATCGTTTCCTTTCACGACATGTTTTGTGTGACTGTTGGGGGATACCTTGCTTTCCGGCCCATGTTTCATAACTTTCTTTGTCACACCAATATTTCCAATACAAACTGATATTCAGAGCGGCCCATGCCAAACCAATGAAGATGGCCTGCGGACTCCAGCCTCCATTCCAGTATATCTTCCATAAGTGTAATATTACGATATTGACATCACAGGTGCATTTGTTAATAGACAATTTAAAATTATCACACATTGAATTCGGTCAAACGAGATATGCAGACGGACATATCACACGACTCCTCCGAAGAGTATTCCGCCCATTCCAATCGGCTCACATGTTTCGCTGTGCTCTCCATGTGGCCAAGCACAAACCCCGTAACGGTGACCTCTCCAGTGTTTTTCCTTAACCGTGATGATTCCATCAACAACCCGCTTTTAACGTCTTTAAAGGCCTATCAACCCCTTCTTACCACAGTAAGGCCCATTGTACACAATATTTATCTCATAGATTTCTTTTTGTGTAATACTTTAACCGTGCCAACCTGTCATCGCCGACAGCTGCAGCGGAAAAATGCCCAGATGAAGACTTTTGCCACGAGGTTTAATGTTCTTCAGAGGCAGCCCTTGCTTCTAGGTAGTGCAGAAGAACATTGCGCACACCTTGATCGACAAAAACTGGAGACAAATTTAAACGAAAACAAAACATTTTCTCGCAATTTCCTAAAGGAATTACCTTTTTCAGTGCCAATCACGTCTTAAGTCGATCTACTAAAGTCAAACTAGTCTGAATTATCATTAGGATCTCAGATACTTATTCATCGACCTTTCATTCAACTGCCAACATGCCTATAGTTCCAGACAAAATATCCCAAGCCAACAGTTTTTTTTTTCGAGAAAAGCTGTTGACTTCGTCCAAAAATTTGGCACTTAAAGAGATAATTGTGTGCCACTGTAAGCCTGCTTGGGCAGTCCCCCTTCCCCTTCCCCACAACGTCATGATTACGAAGATACTTACGCTGCCTGTAATAGAATTGACAACATGACGACTAAGGGCGTTTAGAGATTACACGAGGTGTTAACAAATAATGAACTTGGCGCCGAAATAAAAAAATGTGTTTTGAGAAGGTATTATGATAACAGCTGTTTTGGCAGACGTGACGTATGCCTGATTGATGCAACAGGCTGCATGTTAATGAAATATTTCCACTGAGCCACAACAAAAGGAAATTGGTCTCCATCATTGGGTTTATACTTAGAGCATAATCGTATGACGGTTTTTTTTTTTTTTTTTTTTTTTTTTTTAAAGAAAATGCGTTTCCGGTGTGACACTAAAATTCGATATCTTTCAAGAGTATGACCAACTCATCCATGCAATGGCAAATATCCCGTGCGGAAGGACCGCCTTATTTTACGTCTTTGTTGCCCCGAAATGATTCCCAGATGGCATTATTCCAAATCGACACCACTTTGCTTTGTGCATATTCTCATTACCAATATGGGGGAGACTGCTTCAGTAACTTGAAAAGTTTACATACAGGCAGACAGACAGACACACATTGTATGTATATTTGTTAATTCTTATTTCGGAATTGCCAAGTGTTGATAGGGCATTGACCGTAACATAACTGGGTTCATGTCTTCTTATCGGAAAAATTGATTAAGTGACAGATTTGCAAGGATTATAGTCGCATGACAGAGTACTAATAATATCGATGCTTGTTGGCATTTTCCCCATTTCATGTTTCACAATCTGCGAATTCAGTTCCTATTGAGTATGAATGAAGAATTGCAATCACAGTGACCATTCATCAGGTGAGTACGCGGACTCTTTTCTTAACTTATATGAACAAAAACTTAACAAATCCAAATCTGTAAACCGTTTGAACACTATCAAGTCCGATGTTCCAAGGACAAAGTCCTATTCCGCACCACTCACTGAGAAATTGTATAGTTCTTCATCATTTGCACATCTTATTTTCTGTAAGAAAAAATTATGTTAATAAAATTTGAAATTTAGAATATGTTAGGCTACAATTTAGTAGTTTTTTTTTTTTTCTTTTCTTTTTTGTTTTGTTTTTTTTTAACAAAATCGGGTCATCAGTGGGAACCAAAGCAAGACTTGTTTCGGTGCCATTAATCCCCGGACAAGTCATTCTGCTAACTGGCGGCCATGTTAGTTTTTCATACAAATGTTTTTCCAATACAAACATCCCGAACTGATGTATTACGCAATTAAGCAAATATGATGTTCTTATAAATGTAGCCTACATTACATAAATCTAATTAAACCACTTTTACAAAACATAAGGCCACGCCTATTTTGCATGATCAGACCCATCGAAAATGAATCCAATGAGTATAGTAAATTCCATACTTACTTAAAGCAGTTGGTCTTGTAACAGACTCAACTAGCCCTATCTGCCGAACTTATGAAGAAGCTAAAATGGAAAATAAATAAATCTAGACGAGTGGAGGTGTAGAAGTGCAAAACGTCAGTAGCTCATAGCCTGAAAGTGTATGCGCACGGCACAGTTAATTTCAGAGCTGGCTGGAATCTTACCAATCAACTTGCAATTTGGGGCTTATGTTGGCCCAGCACTTAACTAAAGCCATCAAAAACTTCCGTAACCTTTTGTTGTATTGGAAAAGGAACTCCTCTACTAAGCAGTGGAGTTGTCAGCGTGCACATGCTATTCTGATAAGCAAGGACACGAACAGAAGGTTCAACAACTTCACAACAGAGGGCACTGCAGTAAGTGGAGGGCGGGGGCTGTGCATTTCCATTGCTTTACATCGTAATTTGCAACTTAATAAAGTGAAAAATACTGCACATAGAAACACCAAATTTCAAACTGTAAATCTAGATGCATTACTAAATACCTCACAAAAATCATATAACCACAGTAACAAATTGACTAGTTTATTTAAGGTTGCTTTAATATACAGACTAAAGGGAATTCACAGCTCTAGCCCACCAAATGTCTGTGTATTCAGTTGTGTATTGGGGCGAATACACACCTTGCCACTAACTCTGACCTTTCCTATTTCATATGCTTTTTGACAAAAAAAAAAAAAAAAAAAAACGAAACAAAACAAAACAAAACAATGTAAGTCCTCAATTATTGTCTCCATAAATACTTAACGATCCAGTTTTACGGCATGCATTTTGTACCGCCATGAAGTAACCTTTTATTTACCAGGCTCATATTTGCAAGCAAGTGACCATATATTTTGCAGTTTAGCATGCTATGTGATTTCTCCCTTTCAACGTCTTTTGGTAAAACATAAATGAAAATAAATTCTTCATTGTTTCTATATTCATACTTTACATGTAGCTTGTGACAGGAAATAGAGTGTATAGAACTAAAGGATTCTGTGTATTTATGCCGTGGAAGTGCTGCACGACATTTGATTTTCTGGGAATAAATCCCCCCCCCAAAAAAAACCATTATGATGAACAGTTGTGGAAGGTAAGAGAATGTTCTACGTGTCACAATGTGTTGTTCGGCTCCAAATTATTTTGTTTTGTTCCATGTCTCCTCTCCCAAATAGCCCATAAATACATATGGAATCGTATCCTCGTCGCAAGCTTAAATTCGAATTATGCTAATTTTTCTCTATATTGGTAAAAAATTTCAATCTAATTGTAATTAGTCTTGCCTTAATTTGCAAGACGTTATTCGATTATGTTTCTTTGCTTTTATTTAATGTTCTTTAACTTCATGGGCCTGTCTTCACGAAATATAAGGTCTTGGAAAGCGAGTGTATCGAGACTGGACTTTTGTTTTAATCCAGCATTATGCTTTTTTTTTCATATATATATATATATATATATATATATATATATATATATATATATATATATATATATATATATATATATATATATATACATATATATATATATATGTATATATATATATGCATGCATATATATTATAGATCATAGCATGCTTTGTTGACGATATGAAGTATTACTTCATATCATCTACAAAGCATGCTATAAAATTTTTATCTCATGCTTGGGTAGACTTATACATTTCAATACACAAAGCAAAAATAAGAACAACATTTGCAGAAAGTTTTACTCCTCATAACACAATTACCGATGTAACCGGAAGATTACCGATGCCACCGGCATAGTGCCGATACCACCGGCAGAGTACGGATACACCATATCGCGGCACTGTAGCTTTTAGGCCTATTATACGGTATTTATACAAGCCCGTTATAGTACTAAAATCGACCCAAACATATATATATATATATATATATATATATATATATATATATATATATATATATATATATATATATATATATATATATATATATACATACATACATGTGTGTGTGTTTTGTGTTTCAGTGTGTGTGAACCTTGAAAAAGCAAAATTGTCAATCTTTGTGAAGCAATCTGCTTGCTTGTGTCAAAAGACTTAAAACACGGATTGCATACCCACTTGTAGGTCATCCCATCATAGATAGGTACAATACGGTCAATTATTAGAATATTTCTATCTGTAATTGGGAATACAAGAAGTGCACAATTGAGGCAGAACGCTAGGCTCTCTGCTGCATGATATTGGGATGTAAATATGGTACAGCCGTATGGCTATGGTAACTTTACCGACATCTTCATCATGGTATTTCGAGTGCAAGTAGATCAGAGGAGATGTATATTTACCTTTATTTAACAAACAAAACGTGTTAAAAATAGGATCATTTTAACAATTCCCCAAAATGATTTGCAATGCAAAGGAATAATACTCTGTTCTACGCAGCTGCGTGTACTTGTCATAAGACAATGGTGTAGATTACAAGGTCATGTTGCACCGTGCAATACAAACTCTCTGACCAATGAACGGAGGCTCTCGGGATTGTGGCCTGTGGACACGTAAGATTCTAATCTTTGCAAAATTGGTCCAAGAATCAAACAAAATTCCCGGTTTTTTTCCCTATAACCGATTTGAATTAGGGATGACTTGTGATGTTGTTTGTTCAGCAGGCAAAATTAGTAGTAGTAGTAATATACTTTATTTCTTTAAAGAGGATCGGACGTGTAGCTAAATATAGCTAATGTAGTGTCCTCTCCTCGTGTACAACCAAATACAATACTATCTGTCTTAAATACACATCGATGTAAGAAAGAAAAAAATACAATACGAGACATATGAACTCGGAACAAAAACGAATTACATGACAATTAAGGAACGTAAAATAAACAGAATAAAACAGACATCATTATGAAGAAGAAAAAATCACATGCATTGTCAGCGACTAACGAAAGTCGTCCTCGTCATCAGAATCGTTAGACAAGATATTTGCGAACCTGTTACTCAATTGTATAAATTTCATAGTAGCATCTAAAATTTTACAATTGGAAATACAAGTGAGATTATTATGACCATATAAACATATTGATACCTTGTCAGGAACTGATAAATTGTCAAATATTATTGCATTCTCACTGGTTTCTAGAATTTCTGTAACCCCTGTCAAGAAAGTTTGTCTTGGAATTGCAAATAAGGGACACTGCAATAGAAAATGGGAAGTTGTTTCAGAGTGATGACCACACATGCATGCTTGGGTATCACACAAATGACGCGTGTAAAGATGGGCCTTTAGGGCGCTAAAATCAACCCTTAATCTATTCATAACCATGTTTAACCTTCGGGGCCCGTGACGGAGATGGTCGAGTCTTGCAGGAAAAAGCAACCGTTTAACATAAATTTTAAATACATTAACGGAACGAGCACTACGAATGTTATTGGGTAGGGAGTTCCAAAGTTTAGACGCAGAAGGAACAAAACTGCGAGCAAACACATTCGTACGAGCAGCTGGTATCTGCCTCTCAGTGTCATTGCGTAACAAATAATTATGCCTCTCCGTGTTTTGAATGGGGAGTAACGCACTGAGGTGAGGTGGACAAAAGCCTTTAACCATTTTGAAATAAATCAATAATTTGTAGTATTTCCTTCTATCTGCAAGGCTCGGCCACCCCAAGCACTTTAAAACTTTAATTCTACTGGACGTGTTCATACAGCCTGAAACTGCTAAAGCCGCTCTATACTGCACCGACTCTAAAATACCACTGCTCCTTTGTGTACAATTGTCAATGATTGGGGCAGCATATTCAAGTATGGGCCTTATACCACAAACATATATTGACTCGAGAGCTGATACAGGTAAAATATACATACATTTTCTTAATTTACCAAGGCGACTTGAAGCTTTGGTACAAACTGACTTAATATGAGAGTCCCATGATAAATTGTGTGTAATAATAAGACCCAGGTGTTTGTGTTCCTGTACCCTCTTAACTGGTTCGTCCTTAAATTTTAATTGAGGATAGTTCACTTTTTTTACTTTACGTGAAATAACCATTTCCTCAGTCTTTGAAGGATTAAAACCTACTTTCCATTTGTCACCCCATTCTTGTACTACGCTCAAATTATCGTTTAAACTTATCACCGTTTGTTCCGGAGATTCCACAATTTCAAGGAATGAAGTGTCATCTGCGAAGATGTAAACTTTACACGTTAATTCATCTACAAGGTCATTGATGAAGACAAGAAACAGTAGAGGGCCAAGAACACTACCCTGGGGCACTCCAGATTCTATTGATATCCATTCAGAAAATTGTCCATCCAATACAACCCTTTGCTTGCGATTACTCAAGTAAGACTGAATCCATGACAGGAGGGGATCACCTATGCCAAGCTGTTTTAATTTAACAAGAAGACCTCTGTGCCAAACCCTATCAAATGCTTTGGATATATCTAAGAACACCATGCGTACATCTTTTCCCTTATCTAAAGCTGAGCTTATCATATGAACGATATCTATTAACTGGTTAACTGTGCTATCAAGTTTTTTGAATCCAGAATTACATGCCGTAAGAAGATTATTTGCTGTCAGAAAATCATACAACCTGTTAAACACGGTAATTTCGAATACCTTGGAGGCGGAACATAAAAGGGAAACAGGTCTATAATTTTTGGTCAGAAAATCTTCCTCTTTTTTGAACAACCCCAAAACGTTAGCTTCTTTCCATAGTGTTGGAAAAGTCGCCTTTTCCAAAGATAAATTAAATAGTTTAGATAAGGCACCGGCAATGTACGGAGCAAAAAGTCTCAATACTTTATTCGGAAGATTGTCGGGTCCACCGGTTTTTGACACTTGTAGCTTTTGCAATATATTTAATACCTCATTCTCAGATGTGATAACATTACTCAACTTTTGATCAGTTTTATCTTGAAGAATAGGGGTAGCTTCGGACACATCATCCTTTACCCACTGTGCTGCGAAGAAATTATTTAGTGCATTTGCTTTATCTATAGGGTCAAAGAGAACTGAGCCGTTTTCAATCAGTGGAGGTATCTTTTTGTGCTGACTCCAGCCGCATGCCTTTTTTAAAGTTGACCACCATTTTTTATTTTCTGTAGATTTATTTGATAGAATATTGTAAACTTTTGAAAAATACTCTCTTTTGGCTTTTCTAAGCATGTTGACAACATTGTTTCTGAGTTGACGATATATCCCCCAGTAAATATCTTTGTTTATATCGTTCGTTGCATCGGCCTTCTTTGCCCTCTTGTAGGCTCTATCTCTAACTTTCATACTGTGTCTTAAGGCACTGGTCATGAAAGGTTTATCTTTAGGTCTTATGGTGACTTCCTTATGGGGAATGCACTCATCGGCAACATCCTTAAGAAATGAGGTTAGCCCTGAACAAATACCATCTACGTTATCATCAATGAATAAAGCATCCCAAGGAGCTGATGATAATAATTCATGCATTTTTGCCATGTCAACTTTAGAGTAGTTCCACACAACTTTTTTATAGGCGTTGACATTCCCAACGGAAAGGTTCGTACATAACAATATTGGTTCATGATCACAGGTTGATATAGTCGCAAGATTTGAAATTTTACTATTTAATGTATCATTCATAACAAATACGAGGTCAAGAACAGATTGCCCTCTTGTGGGTTCCTTCACTAGTTGACTTAAGTTGAGACTGAGACAAGTGTTTAAAAAATCCCTTTCAAATGCACTGTTACAGGTTTCAGAACCCCATGAAATGCCTGGTAGATTAAAATCGCCCGTTACAATAAGAGCATGGGGGGATTCCACTGTGGCTTTAGCAATCTGTTCTTGAAAAGAACTTAGAAACTCGTTAAACGAGTCCCGTTCTTGACTAGGTGGCCTGTAAAATGTGGCTACAAAAATTTTATGTTTTTTAACGTTTAACTGGATCCATAATGACTCTAGCCCAGGACTGCAAAGGTCGTCACGAGGCTTGACACTTAAATAATCTCGAGCATATATTAAGACTCCCCCTCCGTGCCTATTTCGATCACATCTTATAGGAGGTTTAAAATCTGGTAACAAAATATCATCATTAGAAATACCTACATCAAGTTTAGTTTCATTAAGACATATAACATCGATGTCATTATGAATGCTCAGACTATGGATTTCATCAAGTTTGTTATTGGCGGTCACACTGTTAACATTCAGATGTAGAACATTCAAAAAGTTAGAGGCCGAAGGACCTGGGTTTGGATGAACATCTCCACATAATGCCAATAGCAGGTCAGTAAGAATGAATATGATACAAGATATAACATAAATTGTATGGGAAGTCGTATTGATCCTGCCCAATAAGTTGAAAGTGTAAGTAAACTGGTCAGATAACTTGCATTTAGAATACTTAATGCTGATTGGCTGAGGTAACATGTATGAAGATACACAATAACTTGATACAACGTCATTCTTTGCCACACAAGCAAATAACACACAAAAAAAGTGTCAGCTTGTGACTCCAGCTGGTATTTAATTGCAGTGCCACACTATATTTTAGAACAGCAGTCATCCTATACCCTTACTTGGCAGGGATTTCGTTTTCAATACAAGATGTCTGCAAGCTGTGAAATAAAACAATTGTAAACTAATGCATACATGGTGAACGGACGACAATACAAGTGAAAGAGGCAAAATTGGGTTACAAAACAAACCTCGCGTGCATGAGTTTGGGCACACAAGTTTGAATGACCAAAAGGATATACCTAAAGCCCAGTAGAATAATATTACCAAACATGATTTGATCTCCTTGGCAAAAGGGATCAGCGTAAGTGGTACTGTTGTACCTAAAAAAACTGAAAATTGTGGAAACATGATGTGACAAGAAGTTTGTGAAGGACAGGCAAAATTTCAACCCTGACGTTATGCAGACCACAGTTGTAAATTATCGGGTAGTAGACTAAAAGCAGGGACGTGTAACTTATAGACTCTTAATAGCAGATCATTGCTAAAAGTTTGTCTATAACCAGCTCGTACCTGTACATGTGTATTGCATTCTGGGTGGTATTGTGGTCCGTTTATTTTCTAAAACTGAAACATACATAAAATCTGTATATTATGTATCAAATAGTACATAAAGCTTGTATATTATTAACCACATGTCGCATTTGGCCCTTGTATACCTAGCGCTCAATACAGAAATGGGTATGTTACATACCACATTTTACTTAATATCTGTATTCTTACTGCCGTGCACATTAAGTCTGTATGTGACAAACTTAGTTAAGCGCGAAGCATAGCCAGCGCGGGTCTGGGGGCATGTTCCACAAGGAAAAATTTAAAATTTGAAAATTCATTTCATGCATTAACCCAATTTTTAGGCACCGTCAGAAACATATTCCGCGCGTATATAATACAACAACACGGTATAACAGTACAGTTTTACAACCACCGGTGGAATAATGCTGCTTTTTTTTTCACAAAAAGCGGGAGAATTGGGGACTGTAAAAAAGTAAGAAAAAGCCGGAGATCTCCCACCTGGACGGGGGACTTGGTGGCTGCGAAGCTAGATGGTACATATTGCGCTATATATTGCCACCTAGGTGGCTAATAAATACTTATATTACCGACCAGGTTGAGAATATTGCTTCGTGTTACCTTGTAGTTGGTGGGTGCATGTAAATTTTTTTTTTTTTTTTTTTTTTTTTTTGTCTTTTTGTTGTTGTTGTTGGGGTTTTTTGTCGTAGTTATTATTATTATTTTTTGTTTGTTTGTTTTCTTTTTGGCCTACAAGGTGGTACATTAAGCCTATATATTACCCGGTAGGTAGTACCTGCCATGTAGTGCATGGATCTTGTCGATTATCCTCAATAACGTACATTAACCTGCATGTCGACAAGTCCGTGTATAAAATCTGTATATTTTACTGTACACATGCAATAAAATGTTTATTCGCCTTCAGGCCGAGATGATAACAAGCCACATATGGCCTTTCCATGGTTTACTAACTCATTAAGTGCCACATTTTGGACTGAAAAACAGCTTTTCTCGGCGCGCATTGGGCGCAATGCGCCCAATGCGCACCCAGAAAAGCTGTTGGCCAGGGATATTTTCGCTGGAACTATATGCAAGCTGGTACTTCAAGGATATTTTTTACGAGGAATACGAATATGAGATCCTCATGATAATTCAGACTAGTTACACTTTACTAGATCGGTCTCCGGTGTGATTGGCACTGAGAGAATTCAGATTTCACAGGAGAACACCACATTCTCAAAAACAAACTAGAAAGTGGCTTTGCATGTAAAGAACATGAAATGTATTTTGTTTGTTGTAGTAAACAGTATGCAAGTAGTGAGTCTCTGTTGCACCGCCGCCGTGGCCTGGTGCCTGCTAACACTGGCTACTGCAAGATCAATACCAACATCAGGCCCAGGCCCGTCAGTGATACTTGTTCTGGCTTCTAAATTTGCCTGGATCCTTCCAACAAGGCCCACAACCAGGGGGCGCTTGACATGTCGTGACATGTTGGAAATCTTGAGGCAGACGCCATCAACCACTTTGTCTTCCACTTCCACCACTCATCCACATTGGCGGCGGCGTCTGTCTTTCAACTTCCAAGTCAGAGTTTTGTCAGAATTGCTATATGGTTACCCAGGAAACAAGAAGCCGAAGCAGAAGGTTCAACTTGTCATGTCAGCTTTACGCTGCTTGGGTTAGGAAAAAAAACAGACAACAAGGGGATGATTCAAAAGAAAAGAAGAAAGAAACATGTCCTCATGTTCATGAGCCTTACACTTACAGTGCTGTCCGCTATTTCACTCAAGTGCTGATGATGACTACATATACGGGGAGTACTACGGTCGCTGCATGCCTCAAGGTTTCGCTGCTCACTGGGCGATATTTGATGACACAAAGTTCTGTTCTACTATCTTGAAAAAAAAAAATTACGACCGGATAATTCTGAACTAAAGAAGGACAGAGTGCAACTTTGTATAGCTTTGCTTACCTGCGCTTCCTTCAAACTTTGTAGGCGTGTATATCATCAGCACGAAGGTAGAAATGAAAAATATGCCTGTATATATGTACATTTATGCTTAAACGGCCTCTTGGCCTGGTTGTATGTTCAACATATACTCTGGAGAAAAAAAGGGGAGCGGCCCCTCTTATTTTACATGGGGCATATGGTGGCGGCTGCAAATTAGCATAACAACAATCCTGCCTCTCGCAAAACCAGAGGCCTGTCGCCAGTGTATCCACACGCCGAGACATGCTGACAATCTCTGTATCGTTTGCTTGCAGGCAATATGAGCTCCATGTCCTCCTCAATACTGGATGTAATTCATGATCATTTCTTTGTCTTATCCTGGCTGTATCTTAATTCCAGGTCATTTTTGCTCAGCTGTGCTGGACCATAAGTTTTGCTTTCATGACTATGTTTGGTAACTCCATAATTATAGATTTGCTACAGAACTTCATATTCTTAGCACCCATGTTAAACCAATATGACTGCTTGCCCCTGTTTTTTTTTTTTTTTCAAAGTATATGAACATGTTATAAACTGGTTTTCTCAAAGTGTCGCTTGCATCTGCATATGTATTGATACTGGTTTCGCAAGCTTGGCTGTGATAATGCCAGAATTGATTCCCTCGTGATGTTGCCCAACTGGTTTGGAGAAGCATCATTCTTTATGGTATGATGAGTGATATTTTGTGAAGAATACTTACGACTATGACCATGACGAATACCGTATAGTGTAATAACTCGTAATGATTAACATGTGTATCATACATCTTTGATCTGACATTTACATTGTGATAAGTATTACGTGGCATGAGGAACAGACATGGCTGTGTCGTGCATCATATACTGTGATGGGCTATTTCTAATGAGGCATGAAGAGTAATCATGATGATTATGGATGATATCATTTGCATGGTGAGTCATTATAAGTACGATGCATCAGGGATGGGGATTGTCTCCATAGCAGACTTTCTTGCGGCGCGAGGCTTTGACCAGGCCCAGCGGCCACAGTCAGTTTAACGCTGGCCAAGAACGTCTGTGTAGCAGGCAAGGATGTGGAAAGAGTTCCTACATCCATGGATGCACACTATATGTATATCTTAAAAGTGTTCATTGCGATGGTGCATCATATATTATGAGGGGCCTCGAGTATTGTGATTATTATATATTGTGGCGAGTATTCACGGTAATGGTATGTATCATACACTTTAATAAGTCATAGAGTAAGTATTTTTTTGCAACTCTTTGTAGGTTTTTTTCCGTTGTGTTTAAGACTTTCTGAAAAAGATCTACAGGTGCATCGTGCCATATTTATTTTCGTTCGTCTTGTCAATCCTTCATCTCTCCACACTTTTTTTTGGTACACTACGAGGTAATCTGGTTTTAAAGTTAACAATAAATTTAAATGCAAAAAGTGATAGTACTTTTTATGACAAGGGTGCATGGCTCCGAATCAATGGTTACGTGTCTGTGAAAGAATGAAAAGGAGAGCAGTTGTGATAGAGGAAGTTTTAAAGCTACTTTCGTAGACTTGATTTTGAGGAATGCCATTATGTGTCCATTTACGTTGAGCTTGTGAAGAATACACGAAATCGTCACCCTTCAACCTGAGGACCTCAGGTTGAAGGGTGACGATTTCGTGTGAGGTTGGCAACACGAAAGGTTTGGCGTTATGCCATAATTGAATCATGTCACTTTGATACGAAATTGAACACGCTATACATACATACATACATACAGACAGACAGACAGACAGACGTATATGTACGTACTAGATACTTGCACACATATATAGGCCTACATAGGACAGTCTGCATGGCAATATTTGGCATATACCGAGGAGTCCACAAGCGGCCAAGTGGGAGTGGAACACCTCCGGGGAACTGTGATCACTCCATTCGCAGCTGGGGCGCACACAGCCAAAAAAATACTGTATAATCATAAATTTTGGCGAGGGATAATTATTCCCGAATTTTCCAGAGTAGATCCTGTTTGCGAACATTAAACTAGCAACTTTACTGGTACATTAAAATGAAATCATAACACAAATTTGGCAATTGGGTAAAGTAAAACTCGCGCAAATCTCTTTTGAGGCTAATTCGTGAAATTTTATGCGCTGGGGTAGAAGTACTCATACATTATGGTCCACCCAACTGAATCGGAAACTAAGAATTAAACTGTCTGCAACTAAAATGCATGGGCACGTTACAAATGTTATGTTTATAACAAAGGAGTTGAAATGAATACAGATAGAATGATTGAGTCATGTTATGCAAAATCACCAAGAATCGTCAAGGGTTATTATTCCTTGAATGAGCCGGTCGGTGTTTAGAATGGGAGGGCAAAATGGAAATAAGCAGACAGAAAAAAATTGCCGACTAAAAGAGCACCTTTGATGCAGCCTGAAAACGGAGTGGAAGGCCGATTCCTTATACATGGCGCTCCCCCATAACTATTTTTTTTAATTAGGACGGAGACTTTCCACACGCAAACGGCAAGAAAATGTAAATGAGCAGTGAAAATTGGATAGGTGATGAATATCACTATTTATGCGAAGAAATGAATGATTGGGGGTCAATTTCTATACTTTTTGCTTGTCGCTAATGGCTAATAGAGACACGTGGCGCTGGGTGGGACTTTCAGTACACAATATAATGTGCTGCAAAATTTAATATAATGAGCGTCTTCTTTCCTGGTGGTACTTCAACCCTTTTTCTTTTTATTTAGCTTACATGTAAAGTGCATGCATGCGGCCATTCATCCATACATATACACATACACTGGCGGATTTAAGTCCCCGATTCTGGAAATAAATGCCGACTCAGTACTTATACTACTACTTACTACATAACCGTGTTGATATGGCACTTGCACATAACTACCTCCATTGAACCATTCCTTTTAAGAATGGGGATTTGGTCGATTGGATATGTGTGTTTCCCATTTCAGCTACGCGACTGTTGCCAAAGGCTGCAGGCTCGAGTCCCGCTCGTTCCAAACGTAAAATATACATGCATACATAAATGAATACATACATACACACATGCATAGCACATACACATGCGCGCCACAAGATTTACTGACGTGGGGAATGCCTCAGGTGGCCGTGAAATAAGGTGTTTTAATGTTCAAAATTTCCGTGCGTGGATGTATCCTGTACACCCATCACAAAGCTGCACCGGAGTTTTAAACTCGTAATAAATTTCAGCAGCTTTAATTCATATTCCCCAAAGAAAGGCTTTTTGTGGGTATGACCAGGTGTACGCATCGGTTTTACAAGTCCTCAGGGAGGTGTCTATTACGTTTTACTTCGCTTCCGGCAGTTTAGAATGTATTAAGATACCCGTTCTTACCCATACTTCCACCAAAAAGAAATTTGAAGTAAAGAAGTAAAATTACACAAAAAGCTCCACCTTGATGTACCTGGACACACGCCCCCCCTCCCCCCAATCCAACCAATCCAGTCTTGTTGCACTCTATTTTCAGTCCGGTTTAATACTATTCATGCCTGAACCTAAACTTATATGATATCACAATGGTAACGCTCGATGCACACATTTAGAAAACTGCTGCATAGCTTTGATAGTCAAATGAAATAATGAAATAATAAACGGGTCATCAACGAGAAACTATCAAGCAAGTTTTACAGCCTGAAAATTCCTGGACATGCACGCTTTTTTGTGATAACGGATGCAAATGTTAATCGTATATTTGGTAACCGCTGACCACATGAAGCGTAAGAGTCTACGAGCTTGTGATAATAGCAAACAAATAATATCACATAAATCATTGCTTTTTAGCCCACTTGAATTGCAAAAAAAAAGTCATCTAGATAACATCTATTTGACGAAATTTTACGTAAAATGTCGGCATTAAAGTCGCCGCCTGTGACAACATGACAGGTACCCAATTCATTACAATTAAGTGAAATTCCCTTGAATATATCATCAAATTGAACGTCATTGGTATTTGGGCGTTAAGCGTCACACGACATGTAAACGTTCACAATGTCTTGATCACTTTTTCAATCCCCAGTTGCCATCAAAATACATGCACCCCAGTTACATTTCGACTCTGAGGGCACAGGAACGACTTTACATTTCAGATCCTTTCTCCGGAGAGCAGTGCACCCGCCAGAAGGTCCACCTGATAATATTCCTTGATCATCGATGCCAGAGGCATTTATATCTGGGAAATGACGCTCAAAAAAATCAATTTGATCATAGAAAAGCCAGTGTTCGTGCCCTAGGACGATATCGTGCAATTTTGCAACTTCAAACCGACCTACCCCGTAACCATGGCAGTAATATGTGTTGCTACACATAGGCTGCCTATTACAATGTATAAAATGTTGTAAATGCTCATCATTTTATTTGTGCATTTTTAGTACCTCCGTGATCTGCTATCTAAGAGGGATTTGCTTTGGGACTTTTACGCTAGTTAACCATGATGTATAGCAAAAAAAGTCCTTAAATTGAGATGCGGTGGCCTGTAGCCCTGACTGGAGGCCTAACGGAGTCGATCCATCCTCAAAACGACTTTTCAGATAATGAGCGAATGTGCTTTGTTTTCTCGATTAGTGAACATATCATGATTTGCGCCATGAAAGATATTATTTCCAGCTAAATTGACTGGAAAACCTGTGCGTGGAAATCTGGGACGAGCATTGTCTCCTTGTCCATGGCCCTTTGTGTTGTATTTGTGGTATGAGATCAGCACGTAACTGGTGTCTGCGGTCTGGTTGATTTGGACGGGGATAACTCTGATATTCCCCTGATATCCTTGTTGTCTTGTATGCACTGAATCGCCTCCCCCCCCCTCCATAATCAATATAGCAGAAGTGTTTGTGGCATTGGGGCCTTGACTTCGCTGACCTGCAGGTGCCCTGTCTGGGTCCAGCACTCTAAATATTGTTGACCTGTGCCTCAGGCATTAGAATCCGTGTCCTAATTTTGCTTCAGTCAGTGTTGCTACTAGCCCCCTTCCCCCTTCCCCCGTATGTGGTTTTGCAAGTTCACAGCCTCACTTTTGTATGTGTGTTCGCACGCACAGCTTGATCAAGTGACAGTTACCTTTGATATAAACATTCCCCGTATCTGTTCAGTCTATCCGGCAGGGAAATGTCGTTTGAGCCCCGCGGGGTATGACCGAGAAATATCCCAAGGCTGAAATTCTGAATGCATCTATCAGAAAAACGGAAGCCTTATTCCCCTTGTCAAGCTTGTTAAGAGCTTCTGCGATGCCTGTTCCATATATTAGCTGTGCTAACAAGTTGCAAATTTGATACTTTTCGATCCTTTATCTGACCTATCGTTGCCTCTCCACAATGTCTCAAAGCATCTACTTGACCAACAGGATATCATATGAAGAAAAGCATCTCAATATAGCTTTGTTCACCCTGTGCACTGAATGAAGCATACGCCAGTAAAGATTGTATTAATGTGTCCATTGGTCTCCATGCCGCGTTAATAGAAACGGCACTATTCTGAAAAATCTGGCCATTATTCTCGTTATATTTGATGTGCTTTTTACAATGTTCCATATGTCAACTTTGTTACCAGTCATTCCCAGATTAATTCTCTCTCCCCATTTTTTGGTTTGAGAGAATGTAGAGATGATGGAATTTCCTTTCTGAATTTCATTTCTAGCAGGTCCATATAAAACAATACCAATCAATTGGCGTTTTGTCGATGATTTACCTTAAACAACGACCCCATTTTGATTTTATGTTTAAACTTTGCATCATTACAAAGAAGATATAAACCGGCTCAAGGTCATCCGATTAACTATGGCGCGACTTTTAAAGCTCCGTAAAAACACCGTGACCGATGATTTTCGTAGAGACTGGTCAAATATGTGCTTCGATTGGTAATTTGTTAAGGCTGTCAAAAACAAAATTCTGTGTGAGTTGCCTTTTTGAGTTATCGCTCCATGCTGGATTTTCGTGTTTTTTGATATGCTTTAAAATACGAAGATTCTGCCAACCCACGATCCTAACGTTATCCCCCTCCAACTGGGATTTTCACCAGTACCTCAGTAAATGATGACTTCAGAAATAAGACGATAGTCGTGTTAACCATGCATTTTAATAATAATAATAATAATAATAATAATAATAATAATAATAATAATAATAATAATAATAATAATAATAATAATAATAATAGTAATTGAATATATTTATTCTGGGAGTCCGATTCAGCAGAAATGCTGTTTTTCAATTGGGCCCAGTAAAAATCATATACACAAATATACATAGTCTGAAAAGTGGTACATAAAAGAAACATGATCAGATCCACGACATACGTAAAATTAAAACACATAAAACCATAACCTATAATGTGAAAAATGAATGTAAAAATACAAAAGCCCGTTAAAAGTTAATACTATACATGGTCAAAACGTCAAGATTGTTCTCTGGTCCTTGTGAAATAAAACTGTTGGTATCTGAGCTTAAAAGTCAATACGTCGTCTGCACGTCTAACAGCTTCCGGTAAACTGTTCCACACAGTAGCACCATAATAAGAAAAAGAACGTTTAAAAATTGCCTTGTTCACTGCAGGAACAACAACACCCAATGAACAGGAACGTCTAGTATTGTAAGAGGCAACATCAGATACAAGCATCACCTGGTTTTCATTTCATTTTCATTTTAATGTAAATGCATGTGCCATGTTGCTTCCCATAAAGACCACTGTTAGAAACAACTATAGAGGTCTTTAAACTGGGGTTCCATTGTATATAGCTCAACCCTTTGGGGCATAACACTCTAGATCCTTGGACTTGGTTTGATGGGAAGCATAAAAGAAAATTCCGCTACCCTGTCATTGTGATAAACAGGCTTGAAGATGCAATGTCCATCAGAATCAAACGCCTTGATGTGTATGTAAATACCTGCATGTGCTTGTCGTGTTTGAATGCGTTAATTAATTTATTCTTATCTATGGCCACATTGTAAAAAGCGTGGGACTCACAGTGACTGACACCATGGATAATTATATGAGCTGTCTCCAGGTCCCTACACAAAGGTATCATATTGGCCCAGATTTCGATCAAGTGTAAACAATAACAGGTGTCGTCTTTGAAAGTCAGATTGGTCTAGGTCAGGTACATGTTACATACAGATAACAATGCATGATATATATACATATATATATATATATATATATATATATATATATATATATATATATATATATATATATATATATATATATATATATATATATATATATATATATATATATATATGGCAGATATACCATGATGTAACACACGGTAATATTACAATGTTTTGATGCGACGGTACAAATTAGATTTAACCTGTCCCTGTTTGCATGCCTTGACCTCTAACCGCAAGCGCCTCCTGGAAAAATGCAGTATCAGCATACTGAACGGCAAGGTTAGCCAACTCATTTCCCTCTCGCAGCATCTGCACTGTCCACAAAGTGACCACTAGCCGCCATGACATTCCTGTCCCATTGAGGACAAAATCTTATTTAGATCAAAGGAGCCCTTATAGGGTTTTTATATATCACATATCAAAGACCATTTGTTTTTGTATATCACATAACAAAGGACTTTTGGTTTAAACATATTCTATTAAATCAATTGTGAAACAGGACACAGTCACACACACACACACACACACACACACACACATATATATATATATATATATATATATATATATATATATATATATATATATATATATCCCTCTTGAACACAGAAGAGGAAAAATGAAACGCTTGACAACTGTATAAGACGAGTGCAAAGAGACACGTTACTACAGATAGAGTGGCAAGCCACGCGAGAAGAAGAATTATACACCACCAGGCATGTTTACAGACAGGTATAAAATTGTTTGGAGTGGGCCTTAATACCTGTATAGGTATAAAATTTTTAACTGAAATTAACAAATATATATATATATATATATATATATATATATATATATATATATATATATATATATATATATATATATATATATATATATATATATATATATATATATATATATCACACCATCAAGTGTCAAATCTGTCTGTTGAGATTATGTACCAATGTACTGATTTGAAAATGGAAAAATTTTCATCAAAGGTGCAGTTTTGTGACCCAAATAGAAGCGTTTGAACTGTAAAGGATGCAATTGCAGTTGGTCACGATAAGTTCCGTACTTCGAACATTCGGAAAAAATAATGAAAAGCATCCTCATTCGCCGTTCCACAGGCACACCTAGGAGAGCCTACCACACCGATATTAAATAAAGCAGCCTGAATCTTACTGCATCTCATGCGCAAACGTGCATGGAGAATCGCTCTCCTCTCACCCATATAATATAGTTTGTTACATTTCTTAGTATTTTTGTTTAGCTTAGACTCACACTCATCAACAATTTCGGAATCACGCACTTGCGTCGGAAGACTGTTCCACAGTCCGACCAGACCGGAAAAAGGATGCGTCGAAAAGATTAGTCAAAGTTTGTATCAAAGATAAATTCCGGTTCGATCGCACTGCATAACGATTTCTGTCCTGTACACAATTTGAAAGTAAATTTTCTAAATACACGGGAGCCAACCCATGTACTATTTTATTGAACAAAGTTAATTAACTTTAAGTTCGGTAATTTTTCTAAACCAGACTCATTGTAAATAAGTTGATGCTTAGTACCTCTAATTGCACCTGTAATGACACGTGCAGCCGCCAATTGTACATCTTCTAATTGTTCAGATTCCGATGATGTACATCCATCCCAGACCACAGATCCAAATTCCAAGAAAGGACAAACAAAGGAGAGGTATAAGATTTCGAGAGACCTCCTACTTAAGCGCATTTGTAAGTGCTTCAAAATATTAACCATCTTCGTGCCTTTGTTCGTAATTTCATTTATATGACTTGACCATGTTAAATCCGACCTCACTATCAGTCCGAGGTGTTTATGTTCAGTATCCGTTTGCAGGGTTTGATCCTTAAATACAACGTCAGGATATATTCTGAGTATTCTCTTCCTTGAAATAATCATGGATTTGGTCTTAGATGGCTTAAAGACTACTAGCCAATGCTGCGACCATAACTCAATTTCCTGTAAGTCAGCGGGATCGTCTACAGTAATAAATAAGATGGTATCATCTGCAAATAGTCTTATAGGGGACTGGACTACATTAACTATATCATTTATGTAAATTAAAAATAACTAGGTACCTAGGACAGAACCCTGGGGGACACCTGCTTCGACTGGGCCGAATGAAGAAGTATCACCCTGGATCACCACTCGCTGCTGACGGTTACTTAAATAATCGTCAAACCAAGTCAGCAAATGTCCAATTATCCCAGCCTTTTGCAGTTTATGTAGTAAACCAGGATGGTGCACTCTATAAAATGCTTTAGAAATGTCATAAAATATTATTCTAACTTCCTTTTGCAGGTCTACTGCCTGGCAAAAATGATGATAAAGGAAGACTAATTGATTAACAGTGTTGTCGCCTGGTATAAAACCAGACTGACAATCAGAATTCACTTGTTTGTCACGGAAGAAATTAAAAGGGGCTTTAATTCTGTATATCACGCATCACAGCTTTGAATAAATAACATCATTTATGATTATTTTTATTTTTAAATGTCACAATTTTCCGCTAGGAATTCACGTATCAGTAAAAAAAAATAAGTAAATGATGATTATTGTGCAAAGGCTATGGTTTGCAGTTTATCTTGCACAATCCCTGGGCGTACAACACTGAATAGTCCCTGTGCAATGCTTGGCATGCCGGATATTTTGAGTTCTTTTTATTAGTACTGCCACTGGTGACATCGTGATTGGGTCCTCATCCACAACAAGGGGAGGTATATTCAGACTTGAAAAAGATGGCAACACTTGGAAAGCAGAAAAAAAGGACAGTAGCAAAGAATGGCTCTGAGCAGTGTACTCAGATACATGCTGTCACGCAGTCCTCTGATGGTCTTCTTTTTACAGACGGGGGCTGCGGAAAAGTAAAGTCAGTGACGGGTAAGGATAAGTGTGTGACTGTTGTAGCTGGATCGGGCCCAAAGTTCATTTAGTCAGGATGGGATATCAGCAAAATTTGTTGAGCTCTCTGGAATAGCAACTGAAGCCAACTCCATTTTTGCAACAGAGTGTGGAGCTGGAAATGTCAAGCTCATTTGTGATGGACAGACAATTGGTGGCTATTTGAAAATGTTGAACTCCTACACACGAATGTTTGGTTTGCATTTGGGCCAAGGAGAGAAATGCTGCCTGTCTGCACAAGATGCATGCAATATATTAAAATCTACCTTAAAGTACCTGTGTACACTTGTGCAACAAATCAAAACCTTGTACAAAATTCAAAGGGAAATTCAGGGTCCAGATGGAGCTATGACAACTGCAAGTATTAAAGATCTAACACTTCAGTTGTCATGTCTTCAACAGCTACAGGAGTTGACTCAGCAGATTAGCCCAGTATATGAATTGTCCATTGAAAGTCTTACAACTTTACCGATTGAAAATCTGTTTGCCGAAATGAGACAGAATATACCTATGCCTCTTGTGCACCAGTTGGCTGCCAGGTATTTTGCATGTCGCAGGGAAACACTCAAATGCCTAACAACCAAAACATTCCACTATTTCACAAACCCAATATCATCCTACTATTCTAGGCCATCAATTAGTTTAATCAGTTACACAGATTTACCCGTAATGCCACCTACAAAGAGCTTGAAGCCTAGCCAGCAAATATATCTGCACTGAGAGCATGGAGAAGGGAAATTAGGGAGAGTGTTAGACAGGTCACCGTACGGAACTTTTCCACAAAAGAAAAACCTTGGACTTTACCATATAGTGCTTATAAACTGTCAGACCTGCACAATCAGCACAATATTCATTTTTACTTTTCAAGCCTGAATGTGGAGTCGGAGCAAGCTGCTGTAGCCACAGTACCAACTTCAGAAGGTGAGACACTCACTGCAGTGTTAACTTCAACAGGAGGCAGTGCTGAAGCTGGAGACCAGAATAGTCAAGAAAGCAAAGTGGTGATAACATGTCTCACGTCTCATTCATCATTCACCTTGAGTGTTGTTTTGCTTTGCACCAATGCACAAACAAGTGAGGTGCTGACAGAGGGTGTTACAAACCCTGCACATTTTGACAGGCAAGAGAAAGTACAACTTAATCATGATGAGGTCATAAGAGAAATAGCTGAAACAGGATATACAATGACAGACAATGAAGAAAAGATCATTTTAACTGATGATGTACTCAAAGAATGTCAAATGCATCTAAGAGACAAAGAAGGTAGCATAGTAGTCAATGAAAGTGATAGTAATACTGATGACACAGATGAGGAGTGGATAACATTTATGTCACCTGTACCTGAGCTGCATCTCACCACCACTACCAGATAAGGAAGGCGCATCAAACAGATCGAGACACAGACACTCAACTTACTTTTGGAACATTTAATTTAGTCTAAGGCCATCAAAATTGGTCTTTTTAAGCCAAATATTATTGCAGATGGTATCTTATTGGACTTATTTGTGAGTACAGGGGCACTATATATTGATTTTCTTTTTCTATGGAGGCATTTTTCATATCACATATCAAGGTAATATTTTCATATATCACAAAAGTTGAATTTTACATACCACAGGCCAAAATTAATTCCATATGTATTATCAAGGGGTACTTTTTTCCACACATCACATATCAAGATACCCCCACCTCACCCCCACCCCCTATAAGGGCCCCATCAAATAAAAGTGGATCTGCAAATAATTTTTCCTTGAATATAAAGAATAATTAGTTTAAACACGCACATTTCCTACACAGTGAGTATTTACAAATTTTACTCTCACTTGTCTGGAAAAATCCGAGTTACTGTATTTGCAAGAGCAATACGTTTTAGCCTGTTTGATACAGAGATCAAGCGGCACGTAAAGATACTCGCTGGTTGAGCTATAGCCAGATCAGCATAACCGGTTAAATTGATGCGGAAAAATGACTGCACTTGTACGAACGCACAGAGAATAATCAATTACCAGCACAGTTTTGTTTTATTTTTGCAGTGCTTCCATGCTAACCTTGTCTAACTTGATTCTGGAATTTTGCATCTTTATCGATCGTTCCTATTTCATTTTTAAACTAGAACAAGCTGATTTTCCAATAAAAAATCAAATGATTCCACGTGCACCTTTACCGGTTGTCCTTCCACAAAACTGCAAACTCCTAAGTTTCTTCTCGAGTTATTGCACCAGCTAATTATTTCAAGGAAATACCCGCGTTTCCTTGAAGTGTAGATCAAGGTCATCTATTCATAATCTTGATACAATCTCAGCCTGGCTCTTATACAGATACATAATCACACAATTTGAAGCTGCCACCTTAAGTCTTTCTTGCCTTATCGCTTTCGCCACTTCTAGGAAGTGCTTTGACGTTGAAAAATAGTTCAATGTCAAACATCTGCAAGCACAAGCAAGGTCTTATAAAAGTCTTATGTAGAAACATAATCACAAAATGTTTCTACCTCCTAATTCACATCTTTCTCAAGTGCGTCTGCAGTGACATTTAAAAAGTTGTAATGTGAACTTGAAAATAGGTCATGGTCACACATCTACAATCCGTACCTAGCTTGTATTATGGTACATAATCGTGCGAAATTTTAAGCTCCTAAGTTAAATCCTTGCAGAGTTATTGCGTCCGTATCGCTTTAAAGATGAAATGCCCACGTAACTTTGAGAAATTTGTCAAGGTCACCAATTTGCAATCCCAAGCAAGGTCTAATACAGGAACATATTCACAAAAATATTCAACTTTCCGAGTGCTAACTTTCTTGAGTTATTGCGTTCTCAACAATGTGTTGAAAAACTTGAAGGAAGTGTTTGTGACCTTGACACATAGGTCAATGCTTAAGATGTGCACTCACAAGCAAGGTCTTATATAAAAAAAAAATCACACAAAACTTGAACCTCCTAAGTCGATTCCTTATGAAGTGCGTCTACATCGCTTTCTTAAAAGTGGCAATGTGACCTTGAAAATAGGTTTAGGTCAACCAATTACAACCCCAAACTGCTTGTTTTATGGTTCATAATCACGCCAAGTTTCAACCTCCTAAATCCTATCCTAGGCGAGTTAACGTGTTCGTGTGATTTTAGGTGAAATGCCAACGTGACCTGAAAAATAATTCAAGGTCAGCAATTTGCAATCTCAAGCAAGGTCTTCTATTGGAACATACTCACAACAAACTTCAACTCCCCAATTCAAACCTTTCTTGAGTTATTGCGTTCGCAGCAATGTGTTGAAAAACTTCACGGAATTGCTTGAGACCTTGAATAAAAGGTCAAGGCCAAACTTTTGCAATCACAAGCACGTTCTTATAAAAGCTTTACATAGAAGCAATAATAGTATAAAATTTCAACCCCTAGGTCAAATCCTTCTAAATTCTCAAATCTTTCTTGCGTTATTGCGTTTGCAATAATGTGTCGAAGGAGAACAACAACGAGAACAAGAAGAACGAAAAGAATCAGAAGAAGCGGACGGAAAAACAATATGTCCCCCTGTTGCACGGGGAGACATAATGATAGTAACATTGCCAGTTATGTAACAAGTGCGACAAAGAGAGATAAGTCTACAATTGTTACATAACTTGTACCCAATGGTGGTAACTAAACCCAAGGCCGAATTACAATGCAATCTTATCTTAAGATACCGAAGTATACATCATATTTTTTATCATTCAATAGTATAATAGGTGTCCTGGACGTATTGCTTCGTGTTAGTTGGCTTGCATATTGATGTTACCATATTAAATGGACTTGAATAATTTTAGTATTCAATCACTTCATTGAAAAATAAAGCACTCTGCGATATATATACATATATATATATATATATATATATATATATATATATATGTATGTATATATATATATATATGTATATATGTATATATGTATAAATATATGTATATATGTATATATATATGTATATATATGTATATATATATATATGTGTGTGTGTGTGTCTGTGTGTGTATGTGTGTGTGTTTGTGTGTGGTGTACATAAGTGTGTACCAGACAAACTGTTCAGAAGAGATCAAGACTGCAAGTCGTTGAAATGCATGGACGAACGCGCAGAGCAATAAGAGGTCATACAAACTGGAATTAAATTTTGTATATAATTTCGATTGAACGATCATTTCAATATCCAAACGACCAACAGTAACTGAGAAATTGTCTTTCCAAGATTTTTCACGAAAGGCTTATTCCATTTTTGAGCGATAGACGTTATCTGGTATGCTAGCATGTTATATATATATATATATATATATATATATATATATATATATATATATATATATATATATATATATATATATATATACACATATATATGTATATATCTGGTATGCTAGCATGTTATATATATATATATATATATATATATATATATATATATATATATATACATATATATAAACATAAACACTACCTTGCAGAACGTGCGACAAGACTACCAGGACAAAGCTTACGTATTTGCTCAATTTTCTGCACGTCCGTTCTTGTCTAGCCACATTATATTATTTTGGTTCCAACGATTGACTGCACCTGCAGTAAATGAGGGAAATGAAAACCCAACAAACCCAACACTGCCAAAACGCGTAGTACACATGGCTCTTGCCCAAAACGTTTGTCTACTGTTTCAGTTTGACCACAGTGCATTTTCATGTTAGCAAATAAGAAAGCGGTATCCAGTTACCTGTGATCGGAATAAAAAACAGACATTGCCGAAGACGGTCAGGTGAGATATCAGTTCAATTGGTCTATAAGAAATGTCCAATAGCTGGTTCTCTCACCATAGGATCGTTCAAGGTGATTTCCCTGTATTTCGAAATAAGGAAGAAACATTATGGGCAGGACTCCATTATAACTTGTGAACTGAACGCGCTAACACTTTGCAGATACGCGCGATGTTGATTTTCTTCAGTTCTAGGGAGTTCCTCGCTTTCAGAGTACCTGCACACAACTGCAAGACTGCAAACTGCTATGGGAACACCAGAATATTGGACAAACTGACAAAATACACATGGATGCGAGGGTTAACTGTTCATATTACCCCTCTCCACAAGAAGGGCAACCGTTGGATTTCGTAAGCTTGCTATTGACCTATTCACAGAAATGTTTGTGTGAGTCATCAACGACTTCCCCAGGTTTACATTGCTAAAAAAGTCATATGTTGTACTGTCTACCGGATTGCACATGTCGTGAAAAAAATGTATTTTGCTGTGAGTTAAAACGCTTTTAAAATTTTCAGCACATGGAACGATTTCATTCTCCCATTTACACAGTACGATGAAGGCTGCCAATGAGGACGTCAATAAAGTATAAAACTCGGAGAGTTTATACATACATATATATATATATATATAATACCTCAGCAATGGAAGGTCCTTATATACATAATATAAGAGATTCAAGCAGAGCACAGACTTGAGGGGACCAAACACTAATTCCCCTAAGTCTGGTCATCTTTATACTTATGTTATATGTATTTATATATGGTCATCCTAGTACTGAAAAAATGCTTGCATCTGATACTCGATTCATGGGGCACAAAAATGTTTTTATCTGGGCTTATTGTTTAGGATTATACCAATTATACTGGGTACTTGTGTGGTCCCCCGGATACTGCAATTAAGGCACAGGTCCACCTATAGGCCTATATTTATGTTATAGTAATAACAATAATAATCATCATATTCAAACCTCCAGTAATGGAGCAATTAAAATCATACATCTAGATCGAAAACGAGTCAAATAAAAGTACAGCACAAGAGCACTTATGGATATCACAGTGACAGTTATGCAATGCATACAATTATAAAGTAGGCGGTGTAAAAACGAGTCTGTCGTGATATATATAACCTTGTTTGCCGTGACATAACATCTGAGACATCACTGTCTCTTCTTTTTGTTGTACTTACCCCCCACTGAATTACCACCTCGAAAAGCCCTGGATTTGTATTTCACCAACAAGTATTGATTATGTACAAGTGTATAATTGTTCATTTCATTTAATAAAGCAATTACAGCAAATTTTCACAAAATGTCTTTCACGACAACACAATGTTACTTTTAATTCCGCATTCCTATTGCAGTTACCATGGTTGATAATTGATGGCGCGGTAATTCAAGTACATATGTCCTCCCCATTCGCACTTGCGACCACGGGCGTATGAAAATATTCTGAGTGCGAGGGCACCGATGCTGTTTGTCTGGAGATACCACAAGGCCAGTATCCCGCGACCAATGTTACTCACAACACTCCGTGTACATGTGAATAAAGTACATATTCCTAGCTTGAATATGATAAAATCATACATGTATGTGTTCCTTATCTGTTGTTCTCCATGTTGAATGAAGTTTCAGTTTGTTTTCAAGGACACGGTGCACAACACACTAACATTACTGTCGCCGACGCCTGTTTTGTACAGCTACTCAGTTTATTAATCTTTCGTTTTCATGACCGGCAAGGGTGAAAATGGAAACGTAACAGCTGATGTGCCAATGCAACCGCGATAAAACCGTTGTTGAGATACTGAGATAATGAATAACTTGGTCAAAGAAGAAGTTAGCAGGGTTGGGCTTATACCGTCAGGGCCAGTAGACTTCCTTACGTCCATTGATGCTAGGATAGAATAAACTTCATTTTTCGTCATAGTTATAGAAAATAATTTATTGTAGTGCATCAGTTAAACATTTGGCAAGTGAAAGTTAGTGTCGTCAACGATGCTTTTTTCTAAAAAGAAATTGATCAAAACTTCAGCCTTTGACTTTGGATCTGACATCACAGTGTCCCCGTCCAACAAATATTCTTCCCCATAATTTTTGCCCTCTTTAATAAAATGAGCAACCACTTTCCACCAGTTTTCCTTTCTTCTTGGTATAATCAGCTAAATCAAATTGACGTTGGTGGCACCCATCTGCTGCAGATCTCAAATCACTTATATATTTATTACGTAGGTCCCGAAAAATTGCGCTAAAGATGTGTTTTGTTTTGGGTTTTTGGCTGCTTTAGCCTTTGTAAATTACGGTGAAAATAAATAAATAAACATATATACTCGATACAAAACATGATATTTCTGGTTAAAAACCAATCTCTCTCTTCACCCCCCCCCCCCCCGGCCGTGTGAAATACAACAGTTGGAATTTGCATATTTTTGGTTTGAACATATTTTTATTTCAAAAAACAATTGGGAAACAGGTAGAGTGTATATCAATTCCTCTGGCAACACAGAAAGAAATAAAAATACACATGAAAATGAAAGACATAATATGTACATAGGGAAACATAACAACATGTAGAGGATAAGACACCACCGGACGCCATTGGAAGTAATAGGTGTCCGAGCTAGCAGATAACCAAGTCAATGATGGCCCGTACGTGGCCACGGGTACAATAACCAGTGAAACCAGTGCGGGCTTTATGTAAATCTGCCAGTGCTGACAATGTAATTATGTCTGACAATGTAAATTACGTACTGCCTCGACAATGGTTTGGTTGTCTGCTTTCGAACATTTAGAGCATTCATTGAGCGCAGTATTTAACGTAAACGACACACTGTGATTAGACAAAATGGATAGCTGCAGAGTATTCCGTTCATTTGTGTAACGAGGACAAAGAAATAAATCATGGCAAATGTCATCGAATGACGCGCCGCAGGAACAACCAGGAGAACTCATAACGCCGATTCTGCACATATGTTGGTTTAACTGGCTGCAACCCATTCTAATTCTTGAATGCATGATATTTACATTTCTGTTTCCAAGATAATACAAATTATAAGCCTTCTGCTTGTCTTTGTTCAATTTTCGCTGGAAGGCTTCCTAATCTTCAGACTTTCTCACTGATAATGGTAAAGTATTCCACTGACAAATAGGGGCCGGTAATAATGAATTATTGTACAAACTAGTCCTGGCATGGAAGTGACTAATATAACCCTTGGATCTTACGTTGTATGTGTTCCTGGATGAGACATTTTTTGGAACTAAAATATGTGAATAACCTAGTGTAAGCCCGGGCTGCATGCTGTTGAACACATTCAAGCAACATTGCGTCCGCTTGTGTATATCCACTTCACACTACATCACCGTACTCTAGTATGGGCCTAATATGCGTGATATAAATGAGTTGTAAAGAACGTCTCCTAAGTTTATATTGCATTAAATTCAAGATCCCAGTAATTTTTCTGGCTTTGCATGTGACGTAATTGATGTGGTTAGTCCACGAAAGATCTGAACTAAGAATCAGACCAAGATGTTTTTGTTGCCAAACAATTTCTAGGGGGTTATTGGAGAAAAGGATGGTAGGCTGCTGACGATTAGTTTTTTTTTTTTTTTTTTTTTTTTTTTTTTTTTTTTTTTTTGTTTGTTTGTTTGGTTTTTTTTTGCTAACAACCGTGGTTTTAGTTTTATTGCTATTGAAGGTGACCAACCACTTACGAGACCATTCTTCAATCAATGCTCTTTAGGTCACTGTTGTTAATATTGTTGGAGTTGGGTGTAGAGTAGGTGGAATCGTCAATAGTAATGGATAGGGTTATATCGTCAGCATACAGTCCAATGTTAGATGCTAGAATCTCAGTAATATCATTCACGTACGCAAGAAATAATAGAGGACCAACTACTGATCCTTATGGAAACCCTGCTTCAAAAGTGCCCTGAGGCGACGATTCCCCTTGTGCTACCACCCTTTGAGTTCGATCATTTAAATAGCTCCTGAACCAGTCTAGAAAAGCACCGGAAATACCAGCCTTGTCCAATTTGTACAAGAGAGCAGGATGAAAGACTGTGTCAAAGGCCTTGGTTATGTCACAATAAACCACATGCACCTCTCTCTGCAGATCAACTTCCTTCACAAATTCATGATAAAGATACACGGGTTGGTTAATGGTGCCATCACCCGGCATTAAACTTGATTGTTTTTTCAGATAAAGCAAAATTATCTCTGAAAAAAATTCAACACATACTTGAATATTACACGCTCAAAAAATTTACCTGCCCAACTTAGAAGTGATATTGGTCTATAGTAACTGCACAAGCCTGCATCACCCTTTTTAAGAATTGGTGTTGTATTTGCCTTTTTCCAATCACGAAGGAAAATGCCCTATTCCAAAGATAAATTGAATAATTTTGAAAGTGAGGGTGCTGCTATTGATGAAGCAAGTTCTTTTAGTAAAATGGGACTAATTCCATCAAGACCACTCCATTTACCAACATCGAGTGAAGCCAGCACCGCGAAAATATCATCATCGTTAATAAGGACATTTTCTAAACTGGTTCCAGTGTTAATTTGTGGTGATGGAGAATGACGTCGAAAGGTACAGTGCTATCCACACTGTTTTGTTTAAGCAAAAACGTACTCATAGCATCCGCTTTGGATTTATAATTATCCGTAATCACGTATCATCTACCACCAAATGACTATTTCAGAACTTTTTAATCCGCTTTCATAAAATAGCTTACAGTTTTCCACCAACATTTCCCCTTCCGTTTAGAAAACTTTATAAAATCAAAATGACGATTAAAATATTCTTGTTAAGGCGCTCTTAAGCCACTGATATACTGGCTGCGGAGTTCGCGAAATACAACGCTAAACGTTCGCGTTACTTGAAGTATCATTTCTTTTCACTTTACGGTGAAACCTACTTACTTCTCGTTTTTTAGCCCTCAGGCGACTGGTGTACCAAGGGACATCTCCCCGCCTAACAGTTATTATCCTATTAGGTATATGTTGCCGTGCAATATTTAGAAAAGTGCTAGACCACAGTCTGCACATCTCATCGACATCATTTGTACCGAAGCAAGAGCCCCAATCAACATTGTTCAATGAGTCCCTAAATTCATCAAAATTTGCCTTTGCATACAACCATAAAGGCTTGGGCCTAAGCTTCTAAAATGAGGAATCTTTCCAGCGCCTGGCAAATAGATTTGCAGATATGGTACAGTGGTCTTTATCAGCATCGGGCCGGAGTACTGTTGTATCTTTCACAAGATTCGGTATATTTGTCAGTATTTGATCGAGACAAGTAGCCAATCGGTCAGTTATACTCGTTGACTCGTTTATATGTACCGTCATATTATTGGAAGAGCAAAATAGCTTTAACTATCGACCGTGATTTGTGTTGAAGTCAGCATATAGATCACCAATTACATTTATTTTATTCGATGCAGTAGACTCTAGCGTACGCGAGATCGCACAATGCTTGCAAGCCATCCCAAAATGGAGTTGAAGAGTTCGGTGGCCCATACACCACAGCTGCCAAAAAATTGTTATTATCTTAATGGTCTGCCCACATAACATCCATGTCAGGAATTTCTAGGTCAATTCGTCTTTTCACTCCCATGGCACGAGGAACATACAATGCTACTCTATCGCCGATCCTTCCACCTCTGTCCCGATGCAGAATAGTATGTAACCCAGGCAAACCGTAATCACTGTCCTGAGCAGACGCAGATGCATAAGAAAGCTTCACTCACAGCAATGATGTCATACTCTGGTGCTAAATATGTTTTTATACATCTGAAGTTGTCATGAGAAAGCCTAAAAATATTTACATGACATAAAAAATATCGCTATAAGCATTATTTGGGTTAGGCCCAGGGTTCCAGTGCACAACGCCGCACAGGGCGATCAGTAAGAAATGTACGGTAGCGAGCTCACCACAGACATTGCTAATTTTACTTTCAAATCTTGAGACTAAAATTACGTGTTCTATTGTCACATCCCTATATATCCCAACTCTAAATGCACACATATTTTTGTTTTCCATATCACAGAACTACTATATATATATATATATATATATATATATATATATATATATATATATATATATATATATATATATATATATATATATATATATATATATATTCTATGCAAAGTCGCTAGCTTCAATCAGGGGCAGTGCCGTAAATTTTGCTGAGGCAACCGAGGCTACAACATAGGTCATTTTTTAAATGACTGAAAAAATAGGCTACAGGCTACAAATTTACGGGAATCCGTACACGTATGCACCGGATGCTAACTGCAGTTATTATTTAACAGGTGGGACAACTTGCTTTTCGTGTAACTTCTATCCTGAAAGACACGAGTTTTAATGCGCTTTCATGGAAAAGAAATTAATACCACAGTTTTTGTGACAAAAAACAGGAATCTGTAAACAGGTAATTTTTATACACCAAGGTTTTCTAAAGAAACATTAGGTCCTCCTGCACTTGTGAGCAACGAAGTTTCCCCCTGAAATGACAAATACGTAAACACTATACCACCTTAAGCTGGGTTTCCATGTGCGCGTATTGCGTACTGCGTATTGCGTACTGCCTAGTGCGTAATAATTGCTTGACTTAAAATTAACTACCCCATTTCCATGTATGCGTAGTGCGTAGTGCGTACTGCGTGTTGCCTATGCGTTTCAATCGCTCTGTGTAGCGATTTTGTACGCATCACGCAGGGTAGACGCGTGTAACATACACAAAATGGCGCCAAATCCTACTTAAGTCAACATACATACGTACAGTATACTCCTGGTTTGCGGATACATGGAAAATGGTATCCGCCGTACGCAATACGCACCCCCAACTACGCAATACGTTGTACCCAATGCGCAATACGCGCACATAGAAACCTAGCTTGAGAGGACAAATACGTATACACTATATTAACTTGAAAGCTTCATAAAAGTTACCACTGGTGGATTCATTCAAGGTTATATTACAGACAGTATTAAATCGTGCTTTTAAATTGACCTTGTGGGCCCAATAAAGGTTCATCTTGAATTTACCGTTGAAAGAAGAACAAGCAAAAAGATGATATTATAATTGTCAGGCGGTTTGGTTTTTTTCTTTTATTTTGGTTGCCAATTAGATAGTGGCAAACCATTTTAGGTTTTAAGTTTCTAAGTCGAGGGATGGTGGGGGCCTTTCCCGGTTGCTTCGGGACCTCACCTAATTTTTCCTCCTATTTATCGCCCGGTTGGGGAGCAGAAGGGAAAAGTTACGGTGAGATATCCAGTGATATCATCAAAGCCACTTCATTGAAATTTTTGAGATCGAGACGTTTATGTGAGCGAAGCCTGAAGGTTGTCGCCCCTAAGAAAAGAGAAAGTTGACGAGCAGGCCAACATCAAATATCAAGACTGTATTCCTGAAAAAAGGCTGTCTGTCCTCCGCCCCACATGCGGGGAAATTCACAAAAAGAGCATGGAAATTATACAAAACAACACCTTGTACAAATATATGGTTTGATCGGAATAGTTGGGTTTGTTGGGCTTCTTTGGATTGAAATACCAGGCACATATTTTTGGCCTTCTTAATGGAGTCGCTTTTAATGTTGACATATTCATACACATATATTACTTCGGCATTGAAAAATAAAGAAACAAAGAACATTTACAGGGTACGTTTGGACATGGATCTGACGTACCTATGCTAAAGCATCCAATTTGTCTGGCTCTACACCCAAAATGAACTTTGCTAAGTACTGTTATATTTGTTGCATGGGCCTTGCACTTAATTTGCCCTTTTCCCGTAAAAATCATCCAAATAGAACACGAAATACTGTGAAAATTGCCCAAAGCACGGCGAATTTACCTGCTTGCCATCGTCGTTAACTTTCAATCGTGATATATTGATTTGCCATATGACCTCATTCAGCCATTTAATTTTGAAACCAGCGACATATTTGTCAGATTGCTACTTCACTCACGCATAATTATAATACAGGAAGCCAGTCGGTGCGCCTCTTAAGGTATCCTGATACGTACCAGTGTAGTTTCGTTTTGTACAACTTCAGAGCTGTCTTTCTCTTCATCTTTTCTTTTTAGTTTATGAAAGTGTACTTTTTGGAATTGTGTAGTCTTAATCTGTCAGTTGGGGCACCTGTCAAAGAATTATTGTGCTAATTGCTAAATATAGTGAAACGTAGGCAAATGCTTTGAAGTGACTTTCTTTTTTATTTTGTGTATTTAAGAAGAGCACCCTATAGAAAAACAGGGAAGCAGGGTTCATGTCTTCAAAATACTGTGAAACTTAATAGTGTTTCTCAGTTTGTTCTTGTCTACATCAGGTGTAAAATATGAGACTGCAATGTTATAATTTGCAAATTTGCATATTCAAAACTTTCATTTCCAAAAATTAGACTTATATCCCGATGCGGGCCAAATAGGGACAATATGGAAGATACCTTTCGGGTTCATGATGTTTGACACAGAATAGCATCATTTTTAGAACTTCAGACTAGACTTTACTGAGAAAGGGATAAATTTAAAACAGGCGTCCTGCTATATCTAGTTCTTTTATGTTGGCATATTCATTCAGTTAGCACAACATTTCGTTGGTCTGTTTGTGCACCAATTGAAAGAGCGAGACTATATAACTTCAACACTGTATACTTTCATCAAGCTACACCAAAATTTTAAAAAGCAGCAAAACCGTACGTGTACACATTTGTATATCGATAGCTTAACTTACTTAGGAACTCTAACTTTGACTTTCAGATGTCTTAGCTGGGTGTACATACAGCACTAGTAAAACTATTAAATCTTTGTATTTCCTTTCGGGTTTGGTTTTGTTTGCTCTCTTTGGTTTGGCTTTCAATACATAATTTAATGCTAGAGGCAGCACAAGAAATCATACGGATACAATATATATATATATATATATATAGTCTTATAGATGATATTTGTACCCACTGGCATCTTAAGGTTTAGAAACATAGCTCGCGAAAATGTAGACTTACACTGCATAGATTTAAATATTGTGAATGCCCCCCCCCCCAAAAAAAAAAATGTGTGATGAACCTACTTGAACTAAATAACAGCAGTCATTATGTTTATTTATTTATTTATTTAAGAATTTCTTTACCCTGGGTAGCCCTTTCAGAGCGCAGCTCTGATCTTCCAATGGACCCAGCATACATCTAGATGAAATAAGAAGGCATTACTACATATAAATTAACAGTAATTAAAATAATATGAAATCGCAGTTGTCGATGTCAATGTGCTCACCGGAATGACTGAGGGTAGACTAGGACCACTAGAAATTTTGAAGCAATGGCCCTGCCATCCTGTAAAAATCTTGGGACTTGTGTAACCCTGTATGCCACACCCTGAAAGGAAATACAGTATGAAAGCTAACGAGATAGCCCAGTTTTGTGAATTTTGTGTATCATATATCACATTGTCCATGTGAAAATAGAGTCTCAACTTCAAGAGACAATCTACACCATACAAAATTGTAGGTTGGCATATAGTTTTCCATAGGTAACTTTCCCCATCTAAGGGCAATCCAGGATATTGCATATACACATCTAGCCAGATTAAAATGGGACCTTCTGCAGTTTTATCTATGATTTTCAACATATTTCTTAAAGGCCCTTTTACAAAACACCGTTCTCCCGCGGGAGAATGACCTTTGCCTGGGACAGGGACACACAGGTGCGATTTACCAGCACTTCATCAAAGTGATAAATAAAAAATGTGGTCGACTGGTGAGGCTGAGGTTGTTTACACCATTTACTGGGTCACAGCCATTCACATACCACATTCAGGCTGGGTCAAAAGTAATTGGGACTTTGATACTTCTCCTAGTAAACATTGTAGCCAGATCGTGGATTTAGGATGAAGGGAATGGCAGTATAAACGTTGAGGACATATTTTGAGTGTTTTTTTTTTAACCTGGTATAAATGATATTCATGAACTCTCTCTATCATGCATCCTTGCCTGTATTCAGTCATCAGCTTTTCCATGCATGATACACACGAAAACAAGTTTTGACAATAACCATTTTATGAAATTATTTATTTACATACATTTGTATTAAGAGCAAAAAGTCTGTATACTGTCAGCGACAATAACAATATGTACAATGTACTTTCTACATGCAGAATCCTCTGTTGTCAAAGTTTTCAGTCACAATACTTCTTATAAGTTCTCCAAGTTCAATGTTCCTAAAGTTCTCCAAGGACTATTTCCAAGTTCCATGCAGAATATAGGCCTACACATATTATCCGTCATGGGTAAATGTACATGGAGGTTCTTCATGGAGGTTTGAATTATATAAATTCTGTCCTCTGTCAACCCATATTCCCACTTATGATCCATGTATGAAACTGGAGGAGGGTTAGGGTATAGTCCATGCACTTGTTTCAAGATGCAGACTCACCTCTCGCTGATGACGCACTACCGCATGGCCATTAGCTTCTAATTCTTTGTGCCGTAGATATAACTCCAAGTCCCATGCACCCAGATTGGCCATGCACTCCCAGTAGCTTCTATACATGGATTTGTGTATTCCTGCATTCTCCTCACAAGCCTGCTGTCCAGTTGTCAGACAAAATTAGTGGAGTAAGAAAGCATATATACTGGGCTATAGATCACTGTGAAGAGTCCCGAGCAAAGAAAGTGCAGTACCTGGATACTATACCATTGCACTCCCAGTATATTCATACCTCCTGTCACCCAAGCTCTGCATGTAAGGAACCTGGTTATGTACCACACACATACAAATTGACACACCCTGTTGCAGTGAAACTGTTGACAGACTTTTTTCAGAAAATAAATATGTTTACAAGTATCCCAGTGATTACTGTCGTGCCAGGGACACTTACTTCATAGAAAGTTACAATAATGCAAAACTTATATGCTTGGATAAACGTATCCATTATGGTGATACTATGTATGAACTTAGAAGCAATCTTGGTGCACCTGAATGGAAAGAAAGTGTGTTTAGTTTAAACATATTTATTTCAACTGGATCGCTCTATAGTACATCGAGATGTCACTAATCGAGGGGTTCTCCAGAACATGGAGTGACACACAAAATGTATATTACAAAACACACAGGACAACACAAGAAAAATGTTACCCAATTAACAGAGAAGCTGTACACATGCTTCAGATTTATACCCTGCATACAAAAATCACCGCACTAGTAGTCATCAAATGCAAAACAAAGCAAAATAGTTCACTGCAGGTAGAATGTACACACATACGTCCCTGCTCACAATAATACGGACTAGCAATAGAGAGTTTCGTGAAGGACATTTGAGAAGTAAGAATTATGTAAATCAGCGACTAACTCCATTGAAAATTACTACTTATGCATAACAGAACTAAGATATGAAGCGTCTTGTATCTACTATGTATCTGTGGAAAGCATCACAAATTTGTATGTTGAAGGAAATGGACAATTGGTCGCTACCAAAGAGAAGAATGTGAGCTAGTCTGTCACTCGCTGTGTGTATAATCTGATTTGGGTGGACGCCGGGAGCAATGATAGGGATGATGGAGTTGAGAAGTCTAATTCTCTAAGTTGAATACTTTGGACAAAAGAACAGGTAATGTTGCAGAACATCAGTGGGGTAGGAACAAGAACATGTAGGTTGTGGGATCATGTTGACTTTAAAGAGATCAAAGTTAAGTCTCGAGAATCCAAGACGAAGCTGGGAATGACAAATGTTGACAAATCTGTGTCCTTGGGTATAGTAAACAGAAACATGATCCACTGCTAGTAGTGTTGCTTTCAGCTTTGATTTGAATATTTGGAGGGAAATTGAGTCTCTTATATTGGAAGGAAGATTGTTCAACAGTTTGATAGCGTCAGGTAGGAAGGATTTGTCTGAGCGGTTAATTTTGCAGTTGATGGGATGTATGGAGCTATTGTGGCGGAGGTTTCGAGCATTAAAGGTAGGAAGAATTAATTGAGGGAGATACGAGGGTGTTTAGTTGTGATACATTTTGTAAAGAAGAAGCAACTTAAAATACTTCCTCCTGCTGGCGAGTGTTCTCCAACCAAGTTCACATATGAGATTGGCGTGTGATGTGTGTCTTAATGCACCTGTGCATATTTTGGCAGCTTCAAACTGTATGGATTCAATAAGATCAGAAAGCCCCTGACCACAGTTGTCAAACAGCACACAACCATATTCAAGAATTGGTCGAACCATACTTAAATAAAGTTTAATCAGAGCTTTGCGGGAAAGTTTATATTTGAATCTACGCAGAAGGGCAATTTGCTGGCTCGCTTTGGTGGTAATACGAGTAATGTGAGCATGCCAAGATAAATTGCTACTGAGAGTAATACCAAGATGAGTGTGTGAGTCTGACGCAGGTATGTCAGAGTCTCCAAGACGAACGGGTGGATGCTGTGGTTTAATAAGTTTGGTTGAAAATATGACAGAAAGAGACTTTAAAGCATTAGAGATAACACGCCACAGCTTTCCCCAGTTACGTATAACAGAGAGATTAATATTCAAGTGATTAGAAGTTTTGATGGGGTTATTAACAACTTCAAGTAGACTGGTGTCGTCAGCAAAAAGTCTGACATCTCATGTAATATTATCAGCTAGGTCATTAACATAGACAAGAAAGAAAAGTAGACCCAAGATGGAACTCTGGGGCACACCAGCTTTAATAGGTAGCCACGATGAAGATTGGCCATGAATAATCACTCGTTGGAATCGGTTAGAGAGATAACTATCAATCCACGCGACAAGGTTATCAGAGATGCCGAGTTGTCAAAGTTTAAAAAGGTGACAGGGATGCCAAACCTTATCAAACGCTTTGGATACATCTAGAAACACCATTCTGGCTTCTTAGGACTGTTTTAGGCCATTGTAGATATTGTGAAGGATGTACACAAGCTGATTGATAGTAGAGTCATTGGCCTTAAAGCCAGAATGTTTGGAAGTGAGTAGTTTATTTTGTGCCAAGTATTTATAGAGTGCATTAAAGACCAGTCATTCAAACACCTTTGACACATTACAGAGCAAAGAAATAGGATGATACTTATTTTTAATATGTCTGTTGGCCTTTTTGAAGACAGGACATATGTTGGATCTCTTTGAAGCATTGGGAAAGAGAGAAAGACTGAGAGAAAGTTGGAAGTTTTTGTAAGTGGTTTACATATCAAATCTGCTGTGTTCTTAAGTAGGATGTTCCCTATATTATCTGGGCCTGATGCAGAGGATAGCCTCAGAGAAGATAGAACTTTCTTGACGCTGTCTTCATTAATGGTAATATTGCGTAGACGTGCCTCAGTTTGAAACGTGAAATTGTGCAGGGGTGGGGCATCAGCATTAGGGTGTGTTTTGCACTGGCTGGCAAAGGATGAGTTAAAAATTTCACATTTTTCCGCGATGCATGATACAATCTTGTTATCGTCAACGATTGGGGGTATATCTTGGTGAATTTTGCATCCCAGAACAGACTTGGAGAAGCTCTACCATTGTTTAGGATTAATGTCTTTCTCATCAAGTCGAAGCTGGAGATTGGAAAAGTAAGAAGAGACAGATTTCCTTATTATGGTCACAACCTTTTTGCAATATTTTTTTGTAAAATTGGTGTAACCTGTCAATCGTGAGGTGAAGGTCGTAATTATGGGGGCGGGGGTTGGTTGGATGCTCTCTTGAGGTGTTTCCATGCACGATTTCGACATCTTACATGTTTTTTAATGTCTGCAGTTATCCAAGGTTTGTCCTTAGGGCGAATGGTAACTTCCTTAAAGGGAATAAAGTCCTTTGCAGTAGATAAAAAGAGATTAGACCAGTAGGATACGGCATCATCAATAGAATCAAAGACATCATGAACAATGTTCCAAGGGGCTCTAGAAAGGGCAGCATTGAGGTCACAAAAATTTGCTTTATTGAAGTCCCATAATTATCTTTTGAAGGGCTTGTCCTTATGAAGGGAAAGGGAGAAAGTACAAAAGATTACACAGTGGTCAGAATTTGAGATTGGAGTAAGGGTTCCAAAGTCCAGAAGAAGACCTGGGGAATCAGTAATAAGGTCTAATAAATTATTCGAGTATTCACATATCCTAGTGGGTTCATCTATAAGTTGAAAGAGAATGTACTGATTTAAAAGGTTGACCAGAGATAGACCTAAATCGCTGTCCTCATGTTGGAGGTTCTAATCGGCGCACCTATCGTTGAAATCGCCAGTTACAATTAAAAGGTGAGGGTTGCATTCAATGGCAGAGGAAATAGAACATGCCAAAGACCAGAGAAACGCGTCACGGATTTCTGCAGACTGGCCAGGTAGACAATAGTAGTTACCAAATAATACTTTCCCGCGCTGGGTCGAAATTTCAACCCAGACGCATTCGCAATCTATGCTTTCAAGATTCGCACGTCTTACACACGGTAGAGAAGAGTGAATAAATGCCTGGACCCCACCACCTCTTCCTGTTGTGTGGTCTGAACGATATGGAGGTTGGAAGTCCTCGAGGAGGAGGAGGAGCTGATCGGTGTAATGTTCATCCAGCCAGGTTTCAGATAGAGCATTAATGTTAAAGTTACCTGATTGGTCCAAAAGATGAATTTCGTTAAGTTTACAGGTACTTCGTATGCTACGAACTTTAGAATGAAAGAACTTCAGGTGGTTGTTTGTGTTAAGTGTGGGACCGGGGTTCGTGTGAACGTCGATTGCAGACAGCAAGAACGTGCAAAGGAACAATATAATGTGTTTTACACAAGAAAAAACCCAGAGAAGTGTGTGTAAGTGTAGAAAGGCCAATGAGAAGTAGGAGCCTATTATTTGGTTTTCGACACGTGGACCTGGATGGAACTGTACCATAAAACGGGTATAATTATTTGAGAAGAGACCTATGCCCACTCGGTACTGATCAATACTAATGTCCATTGTTTTTATACCAAGGAAATGTAAATACGGCAAAGATGCAGGTACTTATCAATGTAATATTTTGCAGAATACCAGCAAAGTCAACGGATGGCATATAGAAGCACACAGCACCAAATAGTTGTTTCCAATGTGTCATTTGCATGTAAGCTTTGCATGGACTGACAAGAGTCAGGCGTATTATGAATGTCGTTGAAGGTAACTTGGTAACATGACATATAACAAGAAAATGCACAGAAAAAACGAGAGACAAAGATGCAAAAGTAACTGAAAATAAGGTTAGCGCAATGTTGATGAGAGAAAAGAGCTGTATCTGGTGTAACTCAAAAATAGGAAACTCTGTAACAGTAACAGAAAGTATGACTTTTTTCAGAAAAGGAGATATTTTTAGTGTGACATTTAAGCGTACCTTGCTTGATATTATCTGTACGCCCCCCCCCCAGGAAATTTACATAACAATCTAAAACTACAAATACTATGCAACAATGCATTATCCGAAGTACTATACATATGGTAAACATGCGTTTCATAACATCTGCACCGGAAAACCGTTAAAAAAAAAAACAAAAAAAAAAAAAAACAAAAAATCCTCAATTATGATTATATATGTAACACACATTTCATAATAATTGCACCATGACCCATTTAGGCTCTTAAGTATCGGCTTAATACCTTATGCATGATATGAATACTGTAAGATCTTAACACATTTTGTACCCACATTTTGCTAACTAAAACGGTTTCGTCACACATGTTACCAGCATATCACATTTCGTGTCCATCTGGAGAGACCATATACCTCAAGAAGCATGAAGCAAATAAGTAATCATCCTGAGAGACCTCTGGGTAAAAAAAGGTACAAACCCAAAACATACAAATTTGTAGAGAAGGCTTGGGAACTACTTTTACAAAGTGAAGTAACAGATGAAATAACCTTCCACGAGAGTGATTTTGATGAGGACAGTGAGGACGCGGCCGAGACTTGGTCACAAAGGGACTTTTACTCAATTTTGGGGGACAGTGAAAGTCAGACAGAGAACTTTGAGGGGTTCCTAGAGGACTGAGAATTTCAGCATTATAAGAAGCATGGAAACACAGATGAAAAGAAACATATCACATAAAAAGAGAACTTGTAAAAAGTACTGTGACTGAAATATATTACTTGGAGAACTTATAAAAGGTATTGTGACGGAGAACTCAATGTGAGAAGTATTGTGACTGAAAACTTTGACAACAGAGGATTCTTATAAGTACATTGTACATATTGTTTATTGTCACTGACGGTATACAGACTCCGCGCTCTTGATACAAATACTGTAGTTCTAGAAATTTTCGCACTCGATTTAATTTCGTGCTTTTTGCGCTACCACCTAAAGCGCAAAATTAAAATGCGCGAAAATAAGTTGCATTGTATTTCACATTTTTTGGCATTAGATTGCGTGAAATTAAAATGCGCGAAAATTCGGTAATTTCAGAAAAAATGAGTTTCCGCGAAATTAAACACGCGCGAAATTTCTAGAACTACAGTATGTGTAAACAAATAATTTCATGAAATGCTTTATTGTCAAAACTTGTTTTTGTGTGTGTGTATGTGTGTGTATGATGCATGGAAAAGCTGATGACTGAATACAGGCAAGGATGCATGATAGAGAGAGTTCATAAATAGCATTAATACTTAGACTAGGTCAAAAAAATACACTCAAAATATGTCCTCAACGTATATACTGCCATTCCCTTCATCCTAAATCCAAGATCTGGCTACAATGTTCACTAGGAGAAGTATCAAAGTCCCAATTACTGTTATTCCTAGCCCCTTGACCCAGCCTGAACGTGGTGTGTGGATGGCTGTGACCCAGTAAATGGTGTGAACAACCTCAGCCTCACCAGTCGACCACATACATAGTTTATTTATCACTTTGATGAAGTGCTAGTTCAGGGCACCTGCGTGTCCCTGTCCCAGGCCAAGGTCATTCTCCCACGGGAGAAAGAGGTCCTGTAAAAGGGCCTTTAATTGAAAAATCATTACAGAAGACGACTTCCAGAATTTCTAGGTTATTTACAATCTTAACTTAATCAGTACCCGGGAAAAACTCTGGCTCTGTTGAGAAAAGACGTTTGCTGTAGCTTATACGCTTAGATTTATTAGGTTTAAACTTGAAACTACATGTCTGCGTATACTTGTGACACATACCTAAAATAATTTGGTTAACATTTTACTGTGGTACTGTTCAGAGTTATATAATCCGCGCAGGCACAAGAGTTGAACGTGCTATTTCCGACCATGATCCCGTGTTCACATTCAGATATCAACTGAAGTGGGCAACCAATGAAAATATTAAAATTGCCGGAGAGAGAACCCCCCCTCCCCGGGATGGGGCATGCATAGGAGCCTTTCCATTTAAAAGACGCACACCTATTTCTGCACCATATATGGAGGAACTTCCATTCAGAAACTGGCAGTACGTCCATCAATTTATAAAATAATCCGGTGTGCTAAATTTTGTCCAAGCACTTTTCTGCATCAGGACTTCCTGTATGCAAAGGAGAAATTTTATCATCGAAACAAGCAATAACATCATGTATAAGAGAAGAAGTCATACATGTTCTTCCGCCTTCTCAAAATCCATATTGTGTATTACTAACATTATCATCCGCCATCATAACATATTCAAGCGATTTTGCATATGTGGAAGAATGGGTAGTTGGCCTAGAATTACAAGCATCCTGGGAATTTAAGGTGGTCCATTCAGGAAAGACACTATTATTGACTCCTTTCACACAACCAGCAAAGCATAGAATTTTCTAACCTCCAGCTGAATGGAGAGGGCATCGCGGGGGTGGACACTTGTGGGCATAGGGTAATGCATATTAAAGCTACCAATCTTGAAAGTAAATTTGAGGTCAATTAAAGCAACATTAACATAAATTGTAAAACTTTTTGATTAGTGAGCCTGTAAAGATCGGTAATGTACTAGGCATTTTTAATTTGAAATGTTAGAAACTTTTTACAGGCAAAATTAATGAGAACCTCATACAGTATCTGTGTACTGACCATTACAGATGTGTAGGTGTCAATGGGTTTCTGACACCTGTGGGGTTAATCACCAGAGTAGTATGTGAAACAGAAAAACGAAACCAAACCTAAAAAATCGCAGGATCTCTTTTTGTTGCCAACAGGTCAGGATTAAGATGCAAGAGTAATTATGATTTTATCACAAATAATTGGTGACTTATATCGACATTTTTTGGGTAGATGCTTTGAAGTCAACTTTCAATTGTTTATTCAACAATTAACATCACAGACACCCAAATACGGGACATATAAGTTCTTTGGACTTTGACGAGTACACACATATATGATATGTTATCCTAACGGAAATACATTTGAGCTAGGATTGACTAAAGTGGGATTTATTTTTGGTGTCTTATCTCTCCTTAAATTGAGTACATTTTGGCAGTATGTGGTCATGATGCCGCAGCATATGGCTCTATAGGATATAATCATTCATAGAAGTGTACGTGGTGTTTAAAGGGCAAAACGCCATTGTTTCAGTTATGGCAGACACCTCACTGGTTAGGCAAGCTTTACTACCACAAAGATTCTTAACTATTTGAAATAAGTTTAGCATTTAATGAAAGGTTTCATTAATAGTTTAAAAGCCTTTTTTCTTCCATAATTAAACATGTTCAGCTGAAATTTTCATGTTATTTCACAATGTCAGCCTTGCTCTGTGGTAAGTGCCTATGTTATCACAATACAGTAAATTAGTCTTAACCCAGCAAAGGGACTTTCTCTAGGCATTGGAGGTCAGAAAATCGCTGGCCACAGTGCTCCACCTGTGGGGGAAGTCCTAAATTCCCACTGTGAAGACACACGGGAGACCAGTATAAGTGAGCAAAGAATGAAATACGTTGGCATCGTCCTTGCCAACGTATTTAACGTACGCATGTACATTACTCAAAATACTACTTTTGCAATATCATAGATGTTCTGTTGTTAGCCATGAAAGGTTTCATTAATAGTTTAGAAGGCGTTTTCCTTCCATACTTAAACTTGTTCAGCTGAAATTTTCATGTTATTTCACCATGTAACCCTTGCTCTCTGACAAGTACCTAGTATGTTATCACTATACAATCAAACAGTCTTACCCCAGCAAAGGGACTTTCTCACATTAGAGGTGAGAAAATCACTGGCCACAGTGGTCCACCTGTTGGCGAAAGTCCTGAATTCGCACTGTGAAGACACATGGGAGACCAGTATAAGTGAACAAAGAATGAAATACGTTGGCATCGTACTTGCCTACGTATTTAACGTACCCATGTACATCACTCAAAATATTACTTATGCCATATCATAGATGTTCTACTGTTACCCATCATTACCTGGTGAACTATTCCAATCATGTTATCAATCAGTGTAAAAATTAAATGCTGGCAAATTTCAGCTTAATGTATTGCGATGTCTATTATAATAGTTTTGAACTTTTATTTTCTTAAGTTTGTGTGTCTCCCTTAGGTCAATCGATTCATTCGTGTTATCATCACAGTATAAAGCGAACTAGCCTTCTAATATACATGATTGAATTCAACTTGTTTGCCTTTAGTCTTTTAATTTTTTACAAAATAAAGTCAAGAGGATTTACTGTCTACTTCCCTACCTACCTACACAACAACCTACCTACATTCACGCACACATGCACACACACACACATACATACATACATACATACATACATACATACATACATACATACATACATACATACATTTTAAACGTGATTTGAAATCCAGTCTGCCTTAAAACGGCGAGGGACGGGGTTCTTTAACGTTTTTAGGGATATTATATATGCAATAATATATTAAAGAGTCTATGCAACTGGAACTTCCCTGCCATGATATGCTGCTCACAACATTTAAACCCTGTACTGCACTGTAGCTGTCGTGATCATCACAGCGGCAAAATAGTCAGCTGTCGCATATATAAAGTGCGTATCAGCATACAGGAAGACATGTGCTAATTGTAGATGTAATTTATCCATTTCTCGTTTTAACAGGGAAAAAATCTATTCTATCACACGCCATTCATTTCTGATCACTGCTGTTTCTTAGCGCAACTCACCACATATTAGTAACTTGCCATATTGATTTTTATTCATATTCTACCTGTACTTGTTGCACTTCCTAAGCTTGATAGAAGCAGTCTGAGTTCGACTTTATTTTTATTGACAGCAAGAATGCAGTTTATGATAAAGCCATGATGAACATATAAAAGCTACCTTTTAAACTTCGACGTGGATCTAATGGCGTAAGTGAACTCTATTGCACCTTTTAAAGCTAGCTTATGGCGGGAAGAGTACATCGAAGGCGAAACAATTCTCTGGTCGATGATGTCTGTGGACTCAAAATTGTTTATTAACATTGTTGGGGGGGGGGGGGGGTATTGCAGCAATAATGTTAGAAACACACCCATTTCACAATGTTACCGCGTCCCTCACCAAGCATGGCGTCACAAAAAAATCAATATGATTTTAATACCTGTCAACCAAAAAAGAAATAGCAAGTTTGTAGTGCGATTCAAATATATGGTTGACACACAAGAAAATAGAAGTCGATATTACATTTTTCTGAAAATTACATGTATATGCTTTCCGAAAAACGTGCTTGGGGTTTCAAAAATCACAAAAATAAAAAATGAAAAAATCAAATTTTGTGGACATATTTGAAACCCGATTACATTCAGAAGAAATACGTTTCTACTGATAAAACTCTTAATTAAATCGATAAAAACATCATTCTTTATCCGTCGGAATTAATGTGTTATAATGTACCGATCCGTGTTTGTGTGTGCTCATAAAATGCAGTAATCCTGAGGTATCAGCAGTTTGGTCGCTGAAAAAAAGTGTCATCGAACAATGGGACCATTAATCGAACAAAGGGTCCATCGTTTGCTACAGTTCCGAATTCTTAAGAAAGGAACAATTAACGTGAATGAAAAATTGCAATTCACAGAGCTGCATATTTTCGATCAAATATCATGGCCCATTTATCTGGTATCCTTACCGGCAGAAATAAAAGCAAGTGCGCCTCTTGGTTCATTTAACATGTTCAAGTTTAAATTAATAAGGTATTGACTTACCTCCAAGGAAAATATGTCTTTGTATACACCGATATTATTTTAGAGTTGTATTATTCTTTCTTTAGAGATGTCAATAGATACAAATATCATCTATGAGAATAATATTGTATCCATAAGATTTCTTGTACTCCCTCCAGCATTAAATTATGTAGGCCTGTTGAAATCCAAACCATATAGATTCGATACACCAAAGCAGAACGGAACTACAAAGATCTAATAATTTTACAAGTACTGTATACAGTCCCATTTAGACTTCTGAAAGAAGGCATCGAGATACAAATGTATACATCTACGTTTTTGCTGCTAAGTATACAGGGTTGAAGTTGCATAGTCTTGCCCTGTCAATTGACTCACATACAGATCAACGAGATATTGTACTGATTGAATAGAATTAATATACCAACATAAAAGAACTAGATATAGCAGGACACCTATTTTAAATTCATTTCTCCGTAAAATCCAGTCCGAAGTTCAAAAAATGATGCTCTTTTGTACCAAACACCATGTGTGCTCCAAATTGTCCCTATCAGGACCATATCTAGATATAATTAAAAAATTTTGAAACTATTCTTTTTTTTAGATATGCAAATTAGAAAATTTTAATGTTGCTCTCTCATAGCTTTCCACCTGACGCAGATAAGAACAAATTCAGGGACACTGTTAAGTTTCATAGTATTTTGAAGACATGTATCTTGTTTTCCCTGTTTTTCCGTAGGGTGCTAATCTTAAATACACCAAATTTAAGAGGAAAGCCACTTCAAGGCACTTGCCTTTCACTGTAATTAAATCTTATAACAATAATTCTTTGACATGTTCCGAAACTGATAGCTTGACACTAGACAATTCCCAAAATTATAATTTCATAAACTGAAAAAAAAAAAGATTAAGAGAAAGACAGCTCTGAAGTTGTACCAAGCGAAACTACACGGATATGTATCAGGATGCGTTACGAGGCGAAATGACTGGCCTCCTATTACTGAATTAGTGATCTGACAAATCTGTCGGTTGTTTCAAAATAAAATAGACAAAAGTCATAACCATAATGGCAACATTAGTGGCATGAGATACAATATTGTGTAGACCAAGCCTTTGATGTAGTATAGAGCATTTTAATACCAAAAAACGCAGAGAATGTATATTGAAACGTGTCGATTATATATATAAGTATGAACAGTTTAAAGATCATAAAGATCTCCCGCGGAAAGCTTTCAAAAATAGATGCTGTCAGATGCGTTTTCCTGGCATTTGCGACTGCATTTCCAAAGGACCATTAGGATTTTCAGGGATGCAAACTTCACTAAACTGGGCTCCACAAATCAAATTCCGCTATGTATATCTAATTCAAATTCACATATTATGAATAAAAAGAAAAAATGCGTCAGTGACAAATGATTTCTGGAAATATGTATTGGTGACCTTTACCTGCTAATTTGTATTGTTACTGGTAATCAACATTATTATGCCTAATTAATAAAATAAGTAGGCCTATAGGTAGGAGAAAACAAATAATATGCCTACATTAACATGCTTAAAACTTCATTTATTATAAGGTTACAGATCTTTCAGTGGCAAGTATGTTCAGTCGCTTTCATACTTTTTCTTAAAGTGATGTTTTCAATAAAAGGTTTGCTTGTAAAATTTCTAATTAAAATACAGAAGCAGCTCTAAGCCAAGCGATAAAATGAGCTCCAGTGGTGTAAGAACGGCGATACTCCATTGTTCCTTGGGGTAATTAATATATATATATATATATATATATATATATATATATATATATATATATATATATATATATATATATATATATATATATATATATATATAAATTTAGAAACTATTTCGGAGTAAATTAATAGGCAATATCATGATCAATTCATGAATTGTGATCTGACCATGATATTGCCTATGGATTACAAGGTCTGTAAAAAAGAAGGATAAATTAATTAAGCAAGGAGACGTCCTTCAGATTTTTAAATAGGCTTTAGTTATTTTTTCTTTTAGCGTTTTACATGTGTGACAAAGTCCGGTATTTTAACGCAAAATAGACTCTTGCGGCTTCAGACGGCTTAACTATGGGCCTAACTTAGATTAGGATCAGTAATACATGGATACAAAAGTTGACATAAGTTTCCCTCTGCTAAGGCCTATATAAGCCTAGTTATTACGATGGCTTTACTACCGGTAGGCCTATGTCTATGGCTTCATTCAGTGGTTCACGAAAGTTAACCATATCGGCAAGTACCCTGTGCGCTATGAATGTAGACAATATCAACGGTAGCACATAGAGTAACTTACAGTCGGTGTAGGCCTATCGTTATTATGATAATATACGATTAATAAGTACATTTAATAACGTACCTTTCAAATAATATATTCATTCGACGTAGGCTCAGTCGCGCTTGCTAGGCTTCTACGATTACGCCCTGCTTATAGCTGGCCGTGTCTGACTGTATGATAGGCCTACGCATTGAATGCAGTCGAGCATGATTGGCCGCGTTTACGCAAGCTAAGGACAAATTGAGTACACCCCGGGATTACACCCAACATGCCTGGTCTCTGTAAAATTATCCATATACCATGCACTCACGTGGATGTCAAAAAGGCGGCGTATCTAAATATTACCACAATATGTGCACAGGTGACCAGACGTTCCCTTGAGGAACGTGAAGACTGGTACTTCACCAACACATAATTACGCCTCACATCTTGCTTTATCACACATACTGCAGATACAATACTCTCACATTTCAGTTTGATAAGATGTCAGTACCATGCAGGGGAAACAGTTCGATTAATAAGACTGACTGAGTTATGAAGAGGGGGAAGGAAGATTTGTATGAGGCAAAACAGGAGCAGCTGCGAACGCTGTCGGGTGTTTGCAAACTTGATGCGTGTTGCCATGGTCTGTACAAGGCGGAAGCAAATGATAAGGCCTATGTAGGCAGCCCGCGCGCAAGTGATCCACATTCTCGTTACGTATGCAAGTGTTTAACCTAAGCAATGGTAAGCTTATTTCAATCAGTGGGGTTTTGTTTGTTTTTCTTTTGTTTCGGTTTGCAGTAATTTTTTTTCTTGTTTTTTATTTTTTTATTTTTTATTATTATTATTTTTTTTAAAGAAAAGTGGATCAGTGTCAGAATGTCAATTGACTTATATTTAACAGGAACGTATGCATAAGATTTAATGATAATTATCAAAAACGATTGATTGGGAAAATTGGGAATGTACAGGAACAATATCTTGAAAATATTTTGCTTGGCTCTCTGCCTGGGAATACGACCACCACGTTTCTACTCAAGCTGAGTGACAGTTATGAAGAAACGAAATACAAAATTACTCTTTGACCTTGAAAATCTTGTCTGGGTTATAAATCTGAAATACATTTTATACACTCCTTTACATAACATAACTTCCACGTTTAAATTAAATCCAGTCGATAGATTTTATTAAATGATGAAAATTTGGATTTCTACAGTCATTGAAACCAATTTGACTTTTCGTGGTCACTTAAGAGTGAAAAGTCAGGAAGCCCCACTAATAGTTGAAATATTCTTGGCAACTAAAAAAATCTTTTGATAAAACGAAGCATAAAGGCTAAATTAAAACAATTTTGGAAAAAAAAATGCTTCTGTACTGGGGAAGTCACAAATAGATTTACTGTAACAGGGTTTGAAACTTTGAAAATTAAGAGAAATCGCGTCGCCACATGTTAAGCAAATTAAGGTTTCCGAGTACAAAGGCGTGCGTGTTCAATTCCTTTGCAATTTGCAAAATGACTTCGGATGAGGTTTTACAGCGTAACCTATAAATTGAAAGACAGAATCTTTAAAATCTGAAAAATTTCCGAAGCGTAATATGTTAAACTAACTCACCAGAGGTCAATCCAAAGACTCATCTAAGATAAATACCGAAGTTTGAAGTGAACCTGGCTTACAGTTTTGGAGAGAAGGCTAAAATGTGAATGTCCGTTGCAATTTACGTTGATAAAGAGAGTGATCAATAAGATTGTGTGCATTAACTAATAAGTGCCCAAATTGGAGATTTTGTTCAAATAGCAGAAATCCAAAGCACCAGCGCCTGGTGAGCAATTTAGTTTCACCCTGCCTCAAGGTATATTTCTGACAAATTACAGCATAACCCGAGGGACGGTGAAAATAGCAAAAACACTCATAATGCAAAGAAAAAAATGTTTGTTTCACAAACTGAGGGTACAGGGGTACGGAGCGGGGGGGGGGGTCTTTTTTCAATTTCAAAGCAATTGACAAAGTGTTTTCGGACAAGGGTTTTAAGTTTTGGTCACTGGTTTGAAACTGAAATGACATCAGAAAACGTGATAAGCGTCGTAAAGTTGGAAACTTAACTGCCTGGCTTATTGTTAACAATGAATTTAGAGCTCCTTATCGCGGAAAGCGCCCCGGACACATAACTCCTGCCGAAGAGGGACAAGTGGGACAACACATTTCTATTTTGATGTAAAGAGCGTTCATCGGAGAGAACTTTCAATTTGAAATCAGATTAGAAATTCAAGTCCGGTTCATAATTTGATGGTGACATTTTACTGTCATGCAACAATGATGATTATCTCCAATGGGGATGTAGTTTCATTGAAGATGAATAAAACAGGACGGTAAATTGATGGTCTTAATATTGAAATAGTCTCTTTTAGGACATGGTGTCGATCGGAAATTCTATTGTATTTGTCAAACCCGTCCACCAATAATGCCAAGCAGGGTGGCTGTGCATTGGCTCGTCAAGTCCATTGACCAAATATTACATGAAAAGTGATTTTTTTTTATTTCAAAAGTTACAGTGACATCACTTTGTACGTAGCAGGAAAGTCACATTGGAAAGACTAACATTCAACGGTAGTCATCAGATTTTTATATCACAGTTATTTTATCATTGCGGAAGTAAACTTGGTGGCATCTACGGTTATGTAAACAAATCCTTGCCGTACAGTACTCATTGTCTTTTATATCAAATTGTCATTTGCCACAGTGTATGGATGTTACAGCTAAAGGTAGTACATTTTAAAAGTGAGCAAATAGGTTCCGTTCACCAGTCGTGTCATGCGCTGTGCTAACTCAAGTAAATACATGTTCAGCGGTGATAAATCCGACCATCAAAATATGCAAATGGCACATACAAAAATACTTAAACGTGTTCCAAACCTTTGATAGAACAACATTTATGACTCTTTTCATTACACTGATAATCCACTTTACAGTTGAATTGAAAGTGGCAACACAACAAAGTACCGAAAGTTCCTGGCTCAAGCCCCTGTTTATCTTTGGTCAACAACTGTATATACAATGTACTCCGCCCATTAAGACCACCTAAGGGACTGACAAATGTGGTCATAATAGGGGAGTAGTGTTAATGGGTGATATATTAATTATGACTAAACAACAATGCGACTGTAAATTGGTGGTCTTGATATAGAAATGGTCACTTTATGGGGGTGGTTTTCATCGGAGATTCTAATATATGTATATCATGCATATATGTGTATATCTGTGTTGACATGCGTTTCCTTTCATGTTACGGCTCATGCGTCTGATTATATATATTCCGCTGCTGATAATAATCACGTTGATTACATGCTCTCTTAGAGAGAGAGAGAGAGAGAGAGAGAGAGAGAGAGAGAGTGTGTGTGTGTGTGTGTGTGAGAGAGAGAGAGAGATTGTTTTCAACATATTCTATTAATGCAATTGAGGAACAGGGCCCATATGAACCTCTTTAAAAAACAGAAAGTAAAAGTGAATAAAAGAACAAAAGATAAAGATAGTGAAACAAGACACATACGTGTATAACCATGGTACTACATATGGGAGTTACAATACAAAACATCTCAGATAGTAGGCTTAATGTATCAACCAAGTAGGAAGATTCCCAGATTTCTTGCTTAGGAACCTCCTTGTGTCTGGAATATACTTATGAACCAGTTTAACTATGTTCTGGTATGAATCAATTGTACCTGTTTTGGAGCCACAAAGAATGGCGGCCAATGAAAAAGGAGCGTATTTCAAAATGTTATAATGTAATTCTTCATGCTGTAAAACATAATAATCACAAATCAAGATAAAAAACAAGATCTGTTTCTAATATTTTCCGCAAGAACAAATAGCAGACTGTACTAATTTCGTGTTGAATAGTTATTAGTTCCGTCGGGTTCAGCCCATGTGCATCCGAGCATAGATTCTACCAATGAACCAATCACCAAAATTGTAAAAGACTTTTTGTTTAAGATTAAGGCGTATACCTCTTTCCAAATTGTTCTTAAAATCAGACACATTGTCCGAATTTTTCATGCGTACTGGAAGTGAATTCCAAGTCGTAAATGAAAAAAAAAAAAAAAACAGTGGTGACAAAGAGATGGGTTCTACTTGGAATGGAAGGAATATCGAATATTAAATCTCTCACGTGGACGAATTTTATAAGCCGTGGATGCATGCACTGAAGGCGGTAAATTATACAAACATTCAGGCGTTAATCTATCAAAATTTTTGTACATTAACACCAACTTTTCATGCTCCCGTTTCTTTGCGGGAGTTTCCCATCTAGTTTCTTCGTATATATTTATCTAAAGGTTTACTCTTCATTGCTCCAGTAACAGCATGGCCGCTTCCAACTGAACCCTCTCCGATGCTGACTCCTCGGTCTTGGTATACCCGCCCCACACAATACTTCCATACTCAAGCAATGGTCTTATATATATATATATATATATATATATATATATATATATATATATATATATATATATATATATATATATATATATGAAAAAAGAATAATTTCTCACGTTCATTGCTGTAGTGAATACTGTAAAGCTTTAAGAATATTAATCATGTTGTTGCCCTTTACATATAAGGTTTTACATATGCGTGTGCAAATGAAGATCACTTTTAAAGGGAATTCCAAGATGTTTATGAAAATTTGCATTCTTCAGTCGTACACTGTCAAAATAAAGCGGAGAGTGGACACAATTCCACTTCCTATACAATAATCATGGTTTCTGTTTCAGTGGGATTGAATGTAACAAGCCACCTATTGGACCACTAATTCATAGACACCACATCGGTATTTGAATTAGCATAAACAGATACAGGATTAACTAAATCAATATATAAAGTTGTATCGTCAGCAAATAGTCTGATATCTGACTTGACCACGTCAGTAAGGGCGTTAATATAAATTAAAAATAAACGTGGTCCCCGGACAGAGCCTTGGGGTACACCTGCTTTTAATAGACTTAATTTGGAAAAGTGGCCATCAACGACCACTCTTTGGGAGGGACCATTTCGATAGCTTGTACATCAATCAATCAAGTCACCATCTATACCAGAGGATCGAAGTTTAAAAATCAAACCTTGCCGCCAGACTCAATCAAATCCTTTACAAATATCACAAAAGATAACTCCTATTTCCTTTTGTTCATTTAATGCTTTAAAAAATTCATGATAAAGGGAAACCAACTGATTAATAGCAGAATCATTCGGCATTAAGCTAGACTGTTGATAACAAAAAACAAGAGAATCTCTGTGAAAGTTGAATACATCGTGAAATACAACGCTTTCAAAAATTTTACCATAACAACTAAACAATGAGAGAGGTCCATAATAGTCACAGAAAGTAGGAGAATCATATATATATTTGTAACTAAGAAGACATTTACCCTTGTGATTAATTACCTATTATTTATTCTAACAAAGCCCCAAGAATAATAGGCAAGGTAGCCCAAACTACGTGTATGTCTGGTATTTTTCAGGCAATGCAAAGTTCACATTATTAATAATTTAAAGATTAACAAAAAGTATTAAAAGGCGTAATGATTTGCACTCTTCCTTTCCAATGCAGCATCTTTGTTGATAACTGGGCGGGATGTGATGAGTGACATAACAAGCTTCAGAGTAAATTCGTGTATGCACAGGAGTAAAGAACGTTCAACGGTAAAGAAAATAAATTCAGTAAATGAAATTGAACGAATTGGACAATCCAGTCTTCTTATAAACTGAACATACGTTCTCGAGAACCTATTCTTTCTGCCCGAATGGATCAATATTTCATATGTAGTATCATGTGACAGCTAGGAAAATATGGCTGCTGGAAGCAGAGAGTGGCGATCGGCGTAGGTAAGCAAATTAGGAGGGTCTGCCACTGGCCACCGCCGACCGCCGCTGTCTGCTGCTTGCTACCAATGAACTAATCCTGACTCGGCTGGCGCCAGGGAACGGCTACAATTGGGAGCTGTGCGGCCGATGACCACCACATGCTGGAGCAGCCTGCCGTACAGCACCGAGGGCATTTACTACTGTATTCGCCCTACAGATGCCACAGAGCAGGTATTGCAATCCATTTTATTGGCCTTTAAAGGTTGAGGTCACCTGACATTTTTAGACTGCTGACAGATAATAAGATTATCGCTCTAATATATGGAAACTTTGAGGCTGCGAAGAGTGACAAAAAGTGCATTTTTTGCCTCAACGTTTAAGATAATGTCGGACAAGAATCGCTCTGAAGACAGCCAACTTCACCGTATTCAGCTTTAATATCAATGAAAACTCCTCCATCTTCGGCAGACATCAATTAAGTGAATCGGGATGAGCACGAAAAGGAGATTTGACTTTCATTCTTGCCTGTTGGAGAGTTTTTGACACGGGAGTCGGTATACAGGAGGTCCGCAATGTGCTTTTTGAAATCGTGCTCTTAAGCCCTAAATGTCATCGCATTACAATTAGCCGGGCATGTAACTGACGTTTACAATTGCCAGGTAAAACAGATAACCATGTACGCGTCAGCAGCTGGAAAATAAATTCTGTGTCCTAGTGATATTTATGGTGTCGTCAATTGATCATTCAACAGTTTTTCGGAGACATAATCATATGAGCAGTATACAAATTGGCATTTCTTAAAACAGCAGTAAAAATGCATTACACGCAGAGAGCTTCCGACGCAATCGCTTACGTCATAAGCAATGCGTCACCCAAAGCATCCCAATGGACAGGAAGTCCTCCTTTTTATTTGGAATTCATATATTAGGCTCTTTTCGCTTACATGTATCACATATGTTGTTGGCCGTGCATATGAATAACTGCACACACATGACGTATTGCAGTGCCAGGTGGGAACTTTGGCTTTCTTCATTAGATTCCGCAGTTATCATTTTGGAATTTCCTTCTGGTGAGATTCCTGAAGGCAATTGAGAGATATTGAGAGAACTCCTCTGGATGCATCTTAACCAGTCAATGGCTAAATCAGTGTCTTTATGGACGCATCGTATACTGCTGTTGGCTAAATCACACTCTTTTGTGATGTACTGCAGGCTGTCATTGGCTAAATCCCACTTTTTCGTGATGGACCGTAGACTGCCATTGGCTAACTCACACCAACATGCAGGAAAAATGTGTGTCTTTTTTTTGTACCCTTGGTAGTATAAATGACCTGGATGGAAGGAAACTCTACCCTCCTTTTCTGTCAATTTAGTAGCACTAGAATACCGACACACCAGCAACGTGATTGCACATTTTTATCTTCTGATACTTTCAGAGATAGATGTTACTGGACACTAATTCTTTTTTTACTTGCAACATGCCCCAACCAGTTATCATATAAAGGATACAAATGCACAATTTGCATTATAAATTCCCGCTTGCGTCTGCAGCATTGCTCCAAGAAATGTGACTAATCGGCTTGGACATATAATTCCTGGCTAATTAGATTTACATCGACAATGAATTGATCCTGGTGTTCAATTGCAGAAATACACTTTCCACGATTTCTTACTTTGACATTTGTAAAGCTAGTTCACATTCACGTTGGAACGACCTGCGTTTTGACCATTATGACAAGTATACATAACATTATTACTTGAAGGAAAATGACGAAAAAGAAGCCAAACCGGTCCAGCACCCGTGCAATTTGTTTCCAGCATACTTTTTTATTTTCAGTTTCTATTTCGTTTCCTTCTGCTTCCGTCTCTGAGCCAGCAGCTGGGCTCACTATTATCTTATTTGTTTGACTTGTGTTATGTTCCTCATGATTTTGTTCATTTGTAATGGTATCTGCTGACTGAATTTTCGATTTGCATCGTCTGGTTCCCATTCGAAGCATGTGACCGATGACGTCAAGAACGATAAACTGGACCCACTCTGGGATCTCCCTTTCAACACCTCGATGGTAAAGGGTAAGAATGAAGATCGTGCAACTTAAGGCTACTGTGCTGAGAAACATTGTCACCATCAGACAAACACCTATGGACAGACAAAGGAACAAGAAATTAGTCACCAGGTGTCTAGGAAAACATACACGTGATTAACCCCCATTTCATATCATTCGAATGTCAGACAAAGTGTTGATTAAATATTTTGTGTTTGAGACGGGCACTGACAAAAAATTTGAATCTCCACTTACAAGTGTAACCCCTTAATTCCTGTACTTTCATTTAAGTGTAGATAACTGCCTCAAGCTGGTATCTGCTTGTTCTTATTGTCACATGCAAGTATGTTACTGAAATCTCTGATAAATTCTTCGTTATACATCAGCTTCATTTTCGTAAGATAATACTAACACCGAACCATACACTATTTAAACACCTACTGTCATAATGTCAGTAGCACACAGTTGACTCTCTGGTGTAACATTGGCCGCCGGACAGATACCTTTATGCCTTTCCATCCTAGCGAATGGCCAAATAAACCAATGAAGCTGCTGCAATGTGGAGGTAATTTGGAACTACTTTAAATAGTTGTGTTAAACATGATATCTGTCCGCATCAACCATAGGGTAGGCTGACAGACATAACACGACGGATTCCGTACTATGGTGAATGAATTTAGACTTTGGCCATCAATGCCGATTCGGAAATTTGTCATGAAAATGAAACATTAACAGACTTTATTAAACTGTTACACGAAAATTAACAAATGCACAGCTCACCTAGCATCGGCAGTTTTGCAGAACTCTCTGGTAATTTGTCAACCGCGAAAAGTAGGAAGACAGAAAAGGCAAGGAGGATTGAAATCCCCAAAGTGATTTTCTCTCCGGAGGAGAAGGGAGTGACGAAGATCATGCAGACCATCAATGCGATGATAATAGCCGGTGCTGTCAAATGCACAGAATAAAACAGGTGCACTCTCTCAAGAACAATGTGGAAGTCCACGGCCTCGTATTTTGCACCATCAAATGGCCGTTCATAATGCACGATATTGCGTGCCGCTGTACGCAATACATCCCAGGCTCCATTTTTGGTGAACTGATCCATTAATATTTTATGGTATCCGGATGTTATTTGCACTAATTTTGAATTGTAATTCCAGCTACCTATTTTTACGCTGCATTTTTGGTAGTCATAAGGGTACAATGTGACGTCAATCTCACAATTAGTTTTGAACAGTCCCGCTGGTCTCCACGTGATCGTTCCGTCATATTTTGCTGATACGAGTGACCATCTTACGTCAGGTAAATGGCGTTCTGCCCTACAAAAGTTAGCCAAGAATATATTTACGCATTCTATGCCAATACTCACTCAATGGGATAAAATAGCAGCCTCGATTTCGTGCATATGTATCGAAATGTACTATAGCTTACTTCTCCTTAGACCCTGATAATTCATGAGTACTTTTCTTGCCGCAAAGAGAAGATTGGGACCCCATGCAACCATAATTCATGGGTAGGTATCAAGAAAAAAATGATAATCATAGATCTGAATATAATCGAGCATCATATAGCATTGCACAGATGGATCTGATTTTGCTATCTATACTATCGAATGAAAACAAGCAATTCTTGAAAAATATCATTTTGGCATCTTAGATTTATGAATATTGACGGATGCTCTTGTTAAAAATAGCGGTCAAGTACCTTTGTCCTGTGAGTATCCATTGATAACACAGTTTTGCACAACAGAGTTACATCCGTGATAATATTTAATGAAGCATCAGATAACAAAAAGAATGCGGAAACATTTGCTCACGCGTTTATTATAGCCAGTTCTGGCCTCCAGATACTTCGTGGATACAACATGATTTCTTCCAAATAATCATACTGGGATACATTCCAGGTTAGTCGCAAATCTTTCCAAGCCTTGACGTATAAAGAACAAAACAAGAATGATCAATATGTTGATAAATGGTAACAATTTTACTTTGCTGTAGCAATGACATACCTGTAGTGTAATAGGTAAGATCCCGTACAATTTGAACGTGTGTTTAATTAAGCTGCGATCTCGCCAGTGCAATTTCCTTTCATGAGACATTACCCTGACATGATACTAAGATGACAAGCGTTTCCAAAGTCAAACCAGGTATTTATATTTGAAAGTGTTACAACAGTGTTTTCATTCTTGTGTTAGATGTGTAGGCTAGTTTAATTAGTTTTTAATATTTCGCGAATTTTATTATCTTAACGGCTTTTATTCTGAAGCTAGAAATAGAACGTCTTCACTTTTGTTACCTATAATTATTGTTTGCTAAACTTTAAATAACGTATAATGAATTTAAGAAATACAAATGACAACTCACTGCTGATATCCAACCAAAAGTAGTAAGCACTTGTTTTTTCTCGCTCTGTGGAAAGCAAATTTCAATATGCCAGCGATTACAGTTGAAATAAAGTTTTCTTGTTCCCTTGTTACCAATTAAGTGGAGCATTATAGCTTATTCGGCGCTGGTGTGACGGACTGATCGATTAGTTTATTGATTGACAAATCAAGAAGACCATATTTCTGACGCTTTGGTGTCAATCGAACTGTGATACGTGTACAAACTAATGCCACATATGTATGTTTGTACAACTGGTAGATGCAGAACATCAATGTGACTTGACTTAAACATACTTATTTCAATTAGATTACCTAAATGTGACAAGAGTAGAAGAGGTGCATCAACTGGGTATCAGTATAATTATGCCTGTAGATGAGACTTAAGATTTGCTTTGCAGATGGCGAGGCTTGGTCAGAGGAATTAATTGCAGTCTGCACATATTGTCACAAACGATGCAACTTTAAAAATGAGATCAAACTAAATATCCACGTGTAATAACAATTCAGCCTTCGCCTTGATGCTTTATTCTTATAAATATAGAAAGTGCAGGTCGATTATTTCTATGTGTGCAAGGCAATATATCTTTATATTTACATGATCGTGCATGAGGCGCAACTAATATCAACCTCTATCAAGATTGTGTTCAAGCAATAAGTTGTAAAAGTGTTAAGTGTTAAAGAAACCATTGTGGGAGCTACTGCGTTCACCAGCAATTATTTACAGATGGACATATGGGGGGTAAAAACAAACACGGGAATTCAATCACTCTTGGTCAGTAGAACTAGAACCAAACAAAGGAAAAAGTAAATAAACCGACACAAACAATTTAACTGCACAAAATACTGCTACATTCCACATATTAAGTCATATCTCCAGTTGAACCTTTTCGGTGACCTCGTGCTCCTAAACTGCAGATACAGCTAAAATTTCTGAGTGCGATTATTATCAATAATGTATTCGGATTAATGTTTGTTACTCAATTGCCTAGCTTTGTCAAGAATACGGTGTGACATTGACATGTAAAATCATATGTAACCATTATGTATATGTTTCTCCAAGCCAGCGTTTCCGCATTTTTACTTCCGCGCCTCGGCAAAGGACGAGAGATGAGGGCGTTTCGATTTCATTTAGTTACCACAGACTCAGTAAACCACGAGCGATCTTACTTTGTTTGAACATCCTCACATTAAGTGTTCAACTACATCTCCATTTGAAATGTTTATGGAACAATGAGAGATTACAATCAGATTGAGTGACTAAATATACTGCTCTAAATTATATCGCTGAAAAAAATGAAATATACGTACCAAATTGTGTAAATTGAGCAATGAAAAGTTTAACGTGACGAAAACGCTTGACTTTACTGGGGACATAGGTGGCCGAGATTGTGGGTCATATCCGGTCTTGTTTATAAGGTTATAACGCAACCGTTCTTCTGCTGTTTGCTGCCCTGAAAAGAAGCAAATATATGTTAAAACTTTCCATTGCAGTAGAAAAGTACTTGAGGTTCACATTTTGACAAAAGCTACCTGTTAAACAGGAATCATTATTCGCCCTTTTAGCATAAATTTACATCTAATAGATGTGACAAGCTGCCCTTGGATTCAGTATTGGTTGTTTTCAATGTGATGACATAATCAATTGTCATATGTAAGTTTGAATGCAAACAAGAGGACTGTAATAGTCCTGTAACCTTTTAAGCAGAGACGGACAAATGACTGTCTGTCCATCTATGCGGGCGTTTCCATGGCAGATCCCTCCCAAGTAAAGTCTCCAGCTAGCGTGAAGACAATCGGTCCATTCGTTGTGAGAAGAAATCGAAAATATAACTGTGAATATTCGAATGGGCCATGGATAGCCAAATATCCAATGAGCTCCGCTGACTGAATGTTAATTGAGCTGAAATTAGTAATGTCTTATCCTACGAAAATGTTGTTTTAAAAGAATATATCTGTTCTTGTCATAATTTCTCAGCAGAGTGTTTTGAAATTTCTTTGACCTTCTGTAAAAAAAGTCAAACTATCCCTCAGCAATGGTTTTAATCATAGGGAATATTTGCTGACAAGTGTTTAGGCTTTCAATTAATACCAAACTACAAGATATGCCACATTTAATAAACAAGACTTAGATTTAGGCAAACTCAAATTACATTTAGGCAACATCAAATGAAGCATACAAAACAGTTCAAGTTATTAATAGCAGCAAAGGTGTTCAACAGGATGAATACCAGCTACACCATAAAATTAGTCAACGAAAAGCTATTTTTTTTGCAGAATATAACGAAGAGTATACTTGATAGTCGTTTCTTCGCAAGATTGATAAAGTGCACACCGCATCTTTGTATCAGGGTCTGAAGTAATCTTCTTGTAGTTACCAGGCGGTTACATGCATATCATATCCTCGTTTCTAACAGGACTTTCAATGGTTCGAATGAGCAACATGCTTTGTCTTAACTCCTTAATTACTAATTTCGACAAAGGCAGATGCGATCTGACTTGACATAAAGATTCAAGATTCGTATTCATATTGTAAAACGACCTTTCATTCAAGTACAGTGGAACCTGTCTTAAGGGACCACCAACAGGACCTGTGAAAAATGGTTCTTTCTAACAAATGGTCCCTTAAGGCAGGTAAAATTAAACTAAAATATGCTAATGTGGATCTGGAGACTGGTCCTTTAGCACAGATGGTCCATTAGCAGAGGTAGGTTCATGGGCCGGTTCCACTGTGCCAGCATGCCTTAAGTTGCAGAGATGATAAGAACGGTCCCAGGCCACAGCTTTACTTGGCCCGCTATAGACGAATATCTGCCGGATAACCTCCAGGGAAGGGTGTTGATTTGTAGCATTGAAGGGGTGAACACGGACATTTACCACTTTGTTCAGGTATATATGTTGTACACAAGGCTTCAAAAAACCGGACTATTTTTGCCAGAAGGACAATAAAATCAATTTTATCGAAAAGACGAAAGCTTACGTGAGAGGCAGGTAATTATATTTCACTCACGTGAGAACACATTTTGGGGCCAAAAGTAAAGCGCACTCGCCACGTACTTGTGTTATTTGTAGTTGATGACCCGTTTTTGTTTTGTCATCTTGATGTATACATGATCACCAACTAGTATACTTATACCATGAATTTACAAAGGCTGTTGATCTACAGAAAGAAGTTAAGAGTAGTTTTTTTGTGATATCACTAAGGCATTAGACAGAGTATATACCATCCTGCCTTCCTTTCCAAGCTACACTCTTTTAGACTGGTACAGCAGTTATTTGCACGATCGGAGTCAACGGGTTGCTTTACATGGTGATTTGTCGGACTGGGATACTCTCAAAGCGGGGTACATCACGGATAAGTTTTGGTTATCCCACGTTTCTTGTATATGTAAATGATGTCACTGATATCGTAAGGTCTAACATAAAGTGGTTCGCCGATGATATACCTTTGCTTATTAACATCGACGATGCCATCAGCTCTGCCAACACTGTCAACAGTGACCTGGAATCTATAGAGACCTAGTCTCACCAAGGTGTACGAAAGAACTGGTATTTACAGCAATTCTTTTATACCAGCAACCATTCGTCAGTGGAATATGTTACCCAATTTAGTTCGAAATTCTGAGAATCTTTATATATTTCAGCGTATATTAGAAAAAGATAAACCAAAGGTATACGATTTATTCGACATCGGCAAGGTGAACATTCTATATCCAAGAGTTAAATTGGGCTGCAGTCAGTTGAACCACAACATGCATAAAATTGGCATCGTGAGTTTCCTTAGTTGCGCTTGTGGAGCAACAGTTGAAAATTCATACCACTTTTTCTTTGAATGTCCTCGCTTCATTACGGAACGTAGCACTCTTCAAATGCTTATTATAACCAAGGCTCTGTTTACATTAAATACACTACTTAATGGAAGTATATCATGTTCAAAAGCCGCAAATGCAGCTATCTTTGAATCTGCACATACGTACATTAACCACACTAGCAGAACTAAGGCCCGCACCGGTTTCATTTGGTAGCTTGTATATACAGTTATTATTTATTATAAAGGCATGGGTAGGCCAACCATTTAAGTGGCCACGTGCGGGCAAACATCAATACTTTTCTAAATGACTAATTCAAACATTTTTTGTATCATGCATCTCTTACAGTCTATACAAAATACTTAATACTTGGACACTATCTGTGATGTCCGGTGGTTGCAACTTACATACTGTTATGTGGGCGTTAATGTAGTATCCTGTGGTTTGTGCAACTAATTTTTACACCGTACTCTGTATTTTATTATTTTTTTTCGCAAGAGGAATTTGTATTGGCAATGCACTTTTCCTGATTGCATTAATAAAATATTTTTAAACCATCGCCATATAGTGTAGGTGTATTCACTTTCCCTTCCACTTACCAAGAAATTGGCAATCGAGTTGTTTCTTCATGCGTACATGTAGGTTTACCGTTTTGCTATATTTTATTTATTTCATGCGGGATTGGTGTTCCCCATTTACACTGGCGTGACCGCAACACGTGGCCAATGTCCAGCCATCGATTCTTTTGAGCTGTATCCGATCCTTGCATCGTTGCTTTCCCAACATGGTACACCCAATAGGTCAGATATCTGTACATGGCAAATGGCATTGGAATTTCCATTCACGGAGAAGTTTATATTTTGAGGCTTTTTGTCGAAATCAGCGAGCTTACGTAACTACGCGCTTGGTTTTGGTTCTAACCGGAGACAAATGAAACACCGTTTTTCATCTTTAACCATAAAGTATTATTGCGCAAGAATTCTACTAAATCTTGTTTATTACACACCGAGACGGGATAAATAGACTTACCTTCTTATTAAATGGATATAGTTTTACAGATGAGACTCATAAGTTCAAGTCGAGTGAGCGATACATTCACTTGGGCGTTGCAATATACCGATCGAGTGGAACGTCATTCTCTTATTACCGAAGGTATATCCAGTCACTCGACGGAGATTCTGGATCGAACTAAACTATATTCTGTCTTCTGGTGTGCAATTGACCACATTTTACCGACTCCAGATAGGATTATATGAATTTCTTTGACCTTTTTTTTATCATTGACGAGCACTTATCCCAGTCAACTGTAGGATATGTTAATGCAATGAAATTCAGAGACTGAGAATATACATTCATCGGTAAGACCTTTTATGCAAATATTGCACACACAATCAGACCGAAAAAGATATCAAATCCGTAAGATAGAGGCATCTGGACGTTGGATAAACACATCAAAACATCACGGAATAACTCTTATATTTAGGCACGTGATTCGCACTCTGATAGTCTACACTGGGGAAACTGCCCACCCCCACCCACTCCCACCCCCGCCCAAGTGGAGCTGAAGTGTGGTTTACAAATGTTTTTCGTGAAATAATGTCTTCAGAGCAAAGTCATCGATCAGCGACTCACGATTTGAAGACTTTTTTCTGAAAATATATATCACCGTCTGACAAGGAGTGGCGCCACGGTGGTGCAGTGAAACAGCAAAAGAGCGTAGCAACTGAAGCACGAGCCATCCCCTCATGAAAATCAGTTTTTCTTCATCAAATGTCTGTCAGTGTTCAAGTCTTGAGTTGCGCGTGATACTTTAAGATAAACGACACAGGTGCAATTCATTTATGCATGTTGCACTCAACTGGAAAACATCTAGTTTTTGTCTAATTTTATCTAGTTATTTTTCATAATTGTCAAGAAATATAGTTAAAAATAAAACGAAATAAAGTAGGAAATTAAATCAAATGGAATGCACGAATAATAATAATAATAATAATAATAATAATAATAATAATAATAATAATAATAATAATAATAACTCACTGTTAATGTTTTTATCATTATCATTATTATTATTATTATTATTATTATTATTATTATTATTATTATTATTATTATTATTATTATTATTATTATTATTATTATAAGGTGCCGTTATAGTTATACATCACACGTAGTTTTAATGGCTGTAACATAAGGCGACAGTCAATGGTTTTTTAAATTTCTAACGGCAGTAACGTACTGTGCGTCAAAAGCTTGCTAGGTCCCGTCGGCCTCTCTACGACCCTGTATACCAGGGCCGTGTCATCCTACCTGCTGTCTGGCGACCTCCAAAAATACTTGGGAAAAAGGCACGACATCACTTGGGAAGATACGGTAGATAATAGCCATACTCATCCACTCAAAATGCGCCTCCAGTGTTTGGTGACAATAAACTTTCAACGTGTTTTTAGAAAGATAAAATAACTGCCTTTACAACACTATTCCCATATTGACACATCCTCTTATTGTACATTACGACACCATAACAGAACCCATTAAATTCTAGAAATGTGAACAATAGGTAATACACAAATTTAGTACATACAAAGATAGAAGTACATCTCCCTCAGAATTTTGAGTGAAGTAACATCCGATTTCGACGAAATTTAATGTAGCATGAGTACCACAGAATTTAAAGGCAAAATAACCCCATCGTAGGTTCAGCTAGTTGAGGTATAATGGTTCCCATTTGCATATTTATGTGATTTCAAAGCCTCCGGTAAAGCGCTTCGGAGTAAATCTTTTAAAGTACCAGAAAAAATATGAGTAAATATAGCGGAAAACATCGCAGCGTCACTCAATGAATAAAGCTGGACTCGACCAGTCGAAGGTGTATGGTCTATTCAAACTGGGTTCGTTAAATGGCGAACTTACTTATGTCCCAAGATCAATTTCCTTATGTCCATATATAAGTGTTAACATGCTATGATCAATGATTGTGAATTAGTCGAAAATGTCACTGTGGAGAGCCGGACTGTAATATTTACAGGCCTCCCAGAGACCGTAATAATGATATTGATTTGTTTATAAACGATCTGAGCCCAATTATTGAAGCTCTTTCAAGGGAGTCTTCTGAAAAAGTGATTGTAGGAGATTTCAATCTAGATTTGTTGAAAATGAACACAAGACAAAAACACACTGAATATCTCGATGTCATGTTATGCAACGGTTTCTATCCCAAAATCACCTTGCCTACCAGGCTAACAGAGAGAACAGCAACTCTGATAGATCAAATATATTGTAAACTTTCTAGTTTCAAAAAGAAGTGCTCATCTGGAATAATATTGTCTGATATGTCAGACCATTTTCCTGTGTTTACTTGTATTAACTTGAAACCTAAAATCAAAGGCCCCCCTCGGTACATAAAAAGTGAAAATAAAGATCCCTACTCTTTACAATGTTTTTATAATGAAATAAGAAATACTGATATTATGAGTAAATTAAATCCCAACCTACAGTGCAACCCTAATGTAAATTACAACAGAGTGGAACAAGTTCTTGGAATTGCAAAAAATAAGCATCTTCCGGCGAAAACTGTCAAGTTCCAAAAATATAAGCATAAAAATTCTTCTTGGATTACAAATGGTATCCTGAGATCTTTAAAATTTCGTGACACTCTTTACAGAACACTGAAATGTACCGCTTTGGATGATCCTCAGTACTATATACTAAAGCAAAATCTTAAAACATTTAATAAAATATTAACCAAAAATATAAATGAATTAAAACGGGACCATTACCATGCAGAATTTGAAAGGTTTAAACACAATACAAAAAAGGCATGGGATACTATTAAATCCATTCTGCATACAAACAAAAATAAAAGAGTCGTAACCTCATTTTTTCTCATTGAAAACAATAAGATAACAAATAAAGAAGAAATAGCAAACAGATTTAATAAATTCTTCACAGATATTGGACCCAAGCTGGCAGCTAACATCACCTCAACAAATAGACTCTCTTTCAGCTCATACCTCACTACATCGGTGGACAGCACCTTTTCTTTTTCATTAGTGGACTCTACCAACATTTCAAGTATCATCAATAAATTTAAACCAAAGTCCAGTACGGGACATGACAACTTATCAATGAAATTGTTGAAAGGTCTAATCACTTCTATTTCCGAACCCCTTGCATTAATAACAAATCAATCTTTATCTACAGGCATTTTTCCTGATAGCCGTTAAATTGCTAAAGTTGTACCACTATACAAAAAAGATGATGAAACTCTTTTTGAAAATTATCGCCCAATATCTTTATTACCGGCCATGTCTAAAATTTTGGAAAAAGTAGTGTACAAACAATTGAATGACTATTTCACCGTAAATTCTCTTTTTTACAAAAGTCAACACGGATTCAAGAAACTGCATTCTACAGAAACGGCAGCCTTAGAATTTATAGATCGCATCATGAATTTCCTGGATAATGGCAAATTACCTTTAGCCATATATCTAGACCTGTCAAAGGCATTCGATACCTTAGATCACCAGATTCTTTTGCGGAAACTAAAACATTATGGGATTGCAGGTACTGCTTTAAATTGGTTCGAAGATTATCTTAAAAATAGAAAACAATATGTGCTCTTTGATGAAACTCGTTCTGATGTTTTACCCATCACAACAGGGGTCCCACAAGGATCTATACTCGGACCTCTGCTGTTTATAATTTATACAAATGATATGCACATAGCCACATCTAAATTTGATTCCATTTTATATGCCGATGACACGACTTTGATAAATTCCATATGTATTTTTGACTCTGTATTTGGTGACATTTCTGACTCTATAAATGATGAACTAAATAAAGTCTATGGCTGGTTGTCAGCGAACAAACTCTCATTAAACATAAGCAAAACAAAATACATGTTATTCCATTTCCCACAAAAAAGGATAAACTTTACACTAGACTTGAAAATAGATGGTACTTAAATTTCAAAAACTAAACGGTTTGATTTCCTGGGCTTATGCATACAAGAAAACTTGAACTGGAATGCACATCTGCAAAAAATTGGCAATAAACTCTCAAAAGTAATTGGAATTTTCAGAAGGATCCGCAAATATGTCCCAACAAAAACATTATTAATTATGTACAATTCTCTGTTTCTGTCACATTTAAATTTTGGCATTCTTGCTTGGGGTCACACTCAAGATCGCATTTTTAAATTACAGAAGAAGGCTGTTCGTCTTGTATCCAATGCTGGATATAATGCACATACTGATCCCCTTTTTAAGCGACACAAACTTTTGAAACTTCAGGACCTTCTACGTTTAAAAGCACTTAAATTTTACTACAAATATTCAAAAAATGAAGTACCTAGCTTTTTTCTTGATATGTTTGAACTGCCCTCTGCTACTCATTCACATTTTACCCGCCTTAGTAAAAATCCCAGAATTCCAGTACCAAGAAAAACAACAGTAAAAACTTCTATCAGGTATTATATTCCTCTCTTATTGCAAAACACTCCCCCACGTATTAAGGAAAAAATTCACACACATTCGTATTATGGTTTCTCACATTACGCAAAGTGTTATTATATCAATAATTACAATAATGAATGTACCAGAACAAATTGTTATGTATGTAATAGGTAAATTTTGTGGCTAGTAATGTTAGTAATTATGTTAACCTCGTGACAAATGCTGTAATCTAAATTCTTTTTATCTCCCTCGGTGGCCCCAGCGATAGCGGGTTTCTTAATCCTTAGCTGGGGTCATCCTGACTCAATTTTGTTGTATTTACGTTTTATTTTGTTAACCACAGTTATTTGCACTATATGTTTTATATTTGTTCTGTTTCACAGTGTATTCCTTATGTCAAATAAATCTGATTCTGATTCTGATTCTGATTCTGATTCTGATTCTGGACTAGACCCAGCCCTCGACAAAGCAGGCGTGCGAGGACGGGCTGAAAAACAGTCAATATTGTGGTTATTATATACTCACCTCGACAGGCAACGAAAATAAGCATGAAGAGCCAATAGTGTGAGTGAAGTGTATGGGTGATGTACGAGACTCCCATTACCTGCAACATAATGACAAATTTAGTTGGAGCATTCCTCTTTAAACAAAAATACATCACTGAGATTTCAACAATGCATCTAAATATTTGGTTAATGGAGAAATTCGATATTGAGATTAGTCTTGAAAAATATTCAAGTAATGGGAGACAATACCGTGATATCTTTATCTATAGAATAAGGAGACAGATACACAAATTACACACAAAGACGATAAGTTGTACACGTTTTGCTATGTTATAAAGATGGAACGCATGGCTGAGGACATCTGTTGTCTTGAACTAAAAGCAAAATGGTTACTATTAGAGTATATTTAATGTTTAGACACAAAGAGTTTTTATGCTTGATATTGTCTGAATGCACTAATGGTGGTAGGACTGTCATTTTCACATATGAATATATCAAACACATGGCTAGTACCTTTATGCTATATTGCGCTTATTTGGCAGGTGCAATTCTACCAATGCGTTTGTCTCCACGAGGATAAAATACTGTCAGTTGGCATTTGTTGCTGAATGAATGATTTACAACGTCGTAACATAAAATATTTTATTATGCTGTTGCCGCATTAAACTAAACACTGTAAATGATAGGTCATTCCGTCCAGAATATGATCAATATTTATACATATACTCAATTAGGAAGCATCAGTTGCCGCACCTAATTGTGTATTATGGATTTAAGAATGCATGTAAGTCTGACGGAAGCTTAATGGGCCTCTTTTACCTTCTTCATTAAAGACGCGTGGGTTTGTTATTTACACGGACAGAAATATGTGTTCCCTATGACCTCATGTAAAGGGCACTGACTTGCGTCCTGCTGCATTACAGATCTTTGTCGGTGTCGTTTTACATTATGCCAGTTTTGCCATTATCTGTACCTCCAGACAGGTCATTACATAGCAGTAGCAAAATTTCAAAAGAGGCTTAGTTTTCGAGATACCCTTACTCGGCTTAGGCAAAATTTCAACCAGCATACCTTTCTAGCATATTTTGTCAGGATTCAGAAAAAGGATGTTGCAGTTCCGATAGTTACTTTCCAACATGTTTATGCCTGTTTTTAAGATAATCTCTCTAGTAAACGATACTAAACTAAATGAGTACACCTCTATTGTCCCTCCTCAAAGTACTTTAAAGTGCTTCTAGTTATTAAATTGTGTAAAATACTATTTTTTGTTCGTTTTGCATATCAAATGATAATACTGATAACTGTCCTTGACCCCCAACATTCAGTGTCGCATGGCATGGAAAGCACGCAAAATCCACTTTCGCACAATCAAAATAGGCAAACTTTTTATTTCACAAAATATAAATGTAAAAGGTATTTTTCTTAGGCCTGTAACAAAGAGGGATTTGTTCCTAAATCGACCTGTCTGTCTGTGTGTCTATATATGTGCTTTCGATGTTCACCAAGAAGAAAATGTGTCGTTAGGTAAGTAGCTTACAAACTTGAAGCAATATATACACAAACACAGTACGGTCTACTCCAAGCAACTATGAAACTTCATGTGTGGAACTATTTTATTAAAGCCTTTCATGAGTGTGGTCAGCAGTGACCTTGACCCTACATTTGGCGGATCCCGAAATTTGAGAAATGGGCCACCAAACACCAAACACTCCTGAATTTAAAAGAAGTTAATCAATATTAACATTCTAAGGTTTTTTAAGTTGAGATGGAAGGAAAAGAGCAGCAGACACTAGACATCGGGGTGGGGGTGGGGTGAGAGTAGAAAGTTGGATGTTACTCGTTTATTATTGCATACTATTATGTGATCCAGATTGACTATAGAGGTTTAAAATAAAAAGATGTCACAGAATGATCATTCTGCAGCTACTCTAAAAATATCTTGTATTGGAAGGGACTAATGCCATTCGGAATTTTGACTCATAGACACCATCAATTTTCCATGTGAGGGCAGCATTTGTTGGCGTACAAGAGCGTAAAGCACAAGATTTAGTCAATATCCGTGTGGTCTTCATCATTATTCTGTGCAACATTAATATAAGTACCTTTGCAGTGACACATATGAATACAGGCTAGCCCTGTTACTTTGTACTGACAGTGTGTTCCTGAGATACACATAATATCAGTGCAGTAGAGATTTGCAAAGTCTGTCACATCCTCAGGGACTGAATTTTCAGAAATCATAACAGGGTGTAGTTCCAGACTACTGTTCAGTTTGTCAAGCATAGCCAGTGGGTTGAACAAAATCTGGCTTTGGGATATGGCTCTGACACTAACTTCTAGTTTGGTACAAGCGCACCATACTGGCTGCCTATGTACATCAAGGATAGGTGGCAAGTTAGCAGCTGGTCTGCTGGTTGTAGTTGCAAGGACATATCAAATTTGGTCGTGTGTTGTACAAACTGCACCTGACTCATTCTTGTGATTTCCATATAGGACAGAGCAAAATGTTGAGCAACAGGCATTATGCTCCCAGATGACTCAGATGAACCAAATGTTGTCAGAGGTTCAAGTGTGTGTCATAGTTACTTATTAGAACATTGAACACAGTGCGTTTTCCAATCCTGTATAATGCATTTGTAGTATCGCAGCCAGTCAGGGTATGCACTGCCTGTAAACACTGGCAAACTAATGGACAAAGCTTTTTCAGCAATTTGATGGACTGCAATGAATCTACGCCTGTTAAAGGACCCAGAGATATATCCAGCTTGCATAAATGTGTCAACTGCTATTGAACACGTCAAAAATAATACAGCAACAAGACAAGGACATCACTGTCGTCACTCTGAACAACCAGGCGTGAGTGGTCTGAAGCTGCATTAATTCGTATGCAGAGGGATATGGATATCTGCTTCCTCGTGGGATGAATAGAAATGGTTTAGCTGCTTGTCTGCAGTTTCAGTCACTGCAAAGGTTTCCTAGCCATTCTGCAACCCCTAGCAGGAATGAGCTTGTAGTGAGTGCCCTTAGCGTTTTCCTTTAGCATTTCTAACAAAATGCGAGGACAAAAACTTGTCCAAAGCTGCTCTATTGCCTTCATTTGCCAACAACCTGTTGTGTTGGGGCAAGGGGCTGGAGCCTGATACGACATGGGTAGCTCAATCACTGTAGTACCTGGGCCTCTCACATAATTTGAGAGACATTGCATTTTCATATCTGTCAAAATGATGGTCACAGTACAAAGGCCTTCATTTCCTAGCAGCAAGTCTATCACCCTTCTCACAACTACCTCAGCCAGATCGTTAAATGCATGCAGGCTCTGATCACAAAGAGACAACAACTATGGCATGCCATCAATCCGGTAGGCTGTCCTGCAAAAGTTGTCAGGCCCCAATTGTGTCTGGGAAGGGATCTCACAACCTGCCTCAAGCTTTTTGGCCAATTCTGATTTTGATGTTTTCCTGAAACTGCCATCATGATTAAATAAATAAGGGGGAATGGCAGCAAGTTCATATTGTAGCACCCTCTGTGAATCAACGACCCTGTGCTTTGATACAGCAAGTAATCTTCGGAGTATCACTTAAAAGTTCATTTTGCTTGTTTTGATTGTACGGTCAAAGGCTTTCTCATGCTTGAAAATGTGACAGTTTTATCACGAGGAATAGGTTTTTCAAAACCAGTAACATATTGTTGCCTCAGACAGCCTTTCTTCACTATACTTCTGTGTTTTCTGCCTTGCAGTCTCAACACACTTGGTATTGGCGACTAAGCTCACCCCAGTTCACATTGTATTTGTGGCTTTTTGCCCAGAACCACTTCCTAGTAGCCAATATCCTATTCCGCAGTTCGAACTCTTTACTCTGCATAAGCTAACCTGTTCCTGTCTAACCTGTATACATATGGAATTACTATTGCCTATATTGCACACGTTCCTCTGTAAAATTTTGACATAGGCTGCATCAGCCCAAATAAATTAAAGGGTCTTCAGCGGGTAACTACTCAACATGTTTCGGAGCCTTTTACCCGTACATGTCTCTCTGAGTAGCAGCTCCTTGTCTAAGGGGGAATGGCAGCAAGTTCATATTGTAGCACCCTCTGTGCTTTGTAATTTTGGCTGCTGCATTTTGGGGGTTTTACAGAGGATCAAGGAAAGTTTTTGCTCAGATTTAAGTTCATCATATATTGTGATACTCTAGAGACTTGATCACTCTAAGATGGGCATTGAATATCTATAACATAGAGCCGAAACTGGACTTTTTTGCTGAGATTTTAATTGCTGGACATCTGAATATCCATAGCCTAAGAAACAAGCATGATTTTGTCTATGAAATCCTTATAAAGGGTATTTTTGACATCTTTTGCATTTCAGAAACAAAACTGGATAGCTCATTTCCAGACATGCAGTTTCATATACCGGAGGGATAGAAATGCCCATGGTGGAGTTCTAGTTACATACATAAGGTTTGATATCCCTTCCCGCCTCTGTAAAAACCTGCATTCACCATGCTCAGATATTGAAGTCATACCTATGGGATGTATCATGAAAAAAGTAAAATGGTGTTTATTTTTTGTGTATAAACCACCTAAGATATCAGATACTACCTTCACAGATGTGGTCTATTCTATTATTGATACTGAAACTGTAGATTATGACCATATTCTACTTGGTAGTGACTTGAACATGGACTTGCTTCATCACAGGAAGGTGGAGCGCTAAGATATCTATGTGAAAATTTGGAGATGGTAAATCTCAGAACTGAGCCTGCCTGTTTCACTCATGATAGTTCTTCACTGATTGATGTTTTCATTACCAACAGACGTCATTATTTCCTTCAAAGTTGTACCTTTGAAACAGACATCAGTGACTCCCACAAGCTTATAAATACAATTTTTAAAACTCATCTTCAGAGACCTAAACCAAGGGTCATTACATATCGAAGCTTCAAGGACTTTGTCATAGAGGACTATGGAGCAGATTTAAACAAGTTTCTTTCTGGGTTTTCACAGTGCCTTGAAGATATTGATGATCAAAATTTTTATCTTTGAAAGTCTTTTAAAGAGTCTCATAAATGGCCATGCTCCCTTCAAATCAAAGCAGATGAAAGTAAATAAAGCTCCTTTCATAAACAGAATTTTATTAATAGAGCAAGGCTAAGAAAACGATATAAGGATTTTCCTACCCATGTAAATTGGCAATTCGGGTGCAGTCTATTAACATCCACTTCAATAAACGTGGCTCGGTTGGACCAAAAAGTAAACAATTTTGGCCTACAATCAAACCATTTGTAAGCAACGAAGGACACACTGATGATGATATCCTTTTGATGCATAATGATATGCTCATGTCCTCACCAACTGAGGTTGCAAATGTGCTAACTGAGTACTACAGAAATATTGCCACTGACATTGGCAATACGAGATATGTTATGAATTTGCATGATCTCACAGATAATAGTTTTTTTACAGAAAGTATCAACTTGCACAAAGATCACCCCAGTGTACAAAATATCCTTAGAGAAGGAAAGACTGTGAACTTTGCCTTCTTTAAAATCACCCCAACTGCTATGCATATAATCATTGCAACTTCACAGTCTAACAGGCCATGGAATATGACATGATACCTAAAACATTACTGTAGTTATCAGCTGACATCCTTAACCATTCCATTTCACTCACTTTTAATACATCAATAAACCGGCAAAATTACCTCAAGCTTGTAAGCCAGGAATTATAAACCCCGGCTATGAGAAAAATGACCCTCTCAATAGAACAAACTACCGTTCAATCAGTATGCTGACCACTCTTTCAAAATTGTTCAAGAGAATTCTCCTCAACCAAATGGACACTTCAATTGAACATGTTCTATCAGAATATATAGCTGCCTTTAGAAAAAAAATACAGCTGCTCTCATTCGACTCACTGAAGAGTAGAAGAAATCTCTTGAGTCAGGGGATTTTATCGGTACCATCCTTGTGGACCTTAGTAATTTCGACTGCTTGCCTCATGACCTGCTTACTCCAAAGCTGCTTGCCTAAGGCATGCACGACAGCAGTGTCAAGCTCATCATGAGAAATCGAAAGCAAAAGGTCTATATTGGAACCTCATTTAGTGATTGGTCCTTTAACTGTAAAGGTGTGCCTCAGGGATACATTTTGGGTCCAACACTTTTTAACATTTTCATGACCTGATCTTTGTTATCACACATACCTCTCTTTGCTGATAATAACTCCATTTTCACCAGCTAGAATACAACAGAGCCTACCGAGTCCATCCTGGTTGACGTGCAAAAACTAGCAATTCACTGGTCTGGTATACACCCGATGAAGGGTAATCTCAAGAAATTCCAGGCCTCGGTCATCGGGAATCGTTCACATAATACAACTGAATTTGACATAAATGGTCAAATTATTAAATGTAAACAATGTGTAAAACGTCTAGGTATCTGGATGGACAATAGTCTCAACTTCAATAAGCATATTTCAGAACTCTGCAAAAAAACTGGAAGACAACTAAATGCCCTGAGAAGGCTGTCACAACAGCTGTAGCAAAGCACAAAAATGTATATATACAAAACTTTTATCATATACTCATTCAATTATTGCCCTTTGGTCTGGCACAATACAACCAAAACAGATACTGTAAGAATTGGGAAAATCAAGGAGAGCGCCTTTCATTTTGTTTTCAGTGATTTCACCAGTGACTACAAGTACCTTTTGGCCAAGGCAAATATGCCAAGCCTTAAAGTCTCAAGCCTACGTCAACTGAGCACTGAAATATATAAGGCCTTACATGGATCTAGCCCAACCTTTATCTGCACCATTTTCAACAGGAATTAAAACCAAGAGACCCTGAAACTGTCGATTCCTTACCCGCACACCACCAGAGGTGGTCTTAAATCCCTGGCATTTCTAGGACCAAAAATCTAGAGCAAGTTTCCCAGTGAACTTAAATCATCCCCAAACCTCCCAGTGTTTAAGAAGCTAATCAAATGCCTGGGAAGGCCTAACCTGCTCTTGCAGCTATTGCAGATTAAACATCTATAATATTTAAATCATTTACGTTAAATTACCCTGCAAATCTTTATCCTATTAAATGTTGTGCAGAAAAGGGTTATTCCATTGTGAATGGTTTGTGGTACAGACTCAATCTGAAATGGATAGGACCATTGTTCACCAACAAGGTCCATTATCGTACACACATTTGCCTCCTTTCTCTCCCTATGAGCTACACCATCTGTACGTTTGTTCTTTCCTGTCACATTACAGGACGCTTTGAATGCCACAGCATATTCACCGAGAACATGTCTCATCCTTAACCATCCACTCAAGGCACCTTTTTTTCAGGTAAACCCGATTACCCAACCTTGGCTTTTGCAATCTGTATTTGCAGTCTGTTTCAGGGCCTGCTCAGTGGGAACACTCTTCAACTGTCCCTTCTGTGACCTTCTAACAACAAAGCTTCCTTCTTGTAGGTGTTTGTATCAATCATGATGTTGTAGCCTAAAACTATTCATTTCATCAAGATAGACAGGGGTTTCTTTGAAGTAGTTGTTTCTACCTGCTGCTTCAAACCAGGTAGAGCGTCGGCTACGGCTGTAAGGTGAAGCCCAAACTCACCACCACGTTCTGTCCGCAATAGTAATGTGCCAACTACTTCCAGAAAAATGTCCCAAAGAGCACAATTTGCAGACTCACTTCTGCTAGTTGCTCTAAACTCAGATATATGTCTTTCAATTTGAGGCAGATGTCGTTTTTTCCTTTACCATTTGAACTAGCAATATTCCAACACGTTTGAAAATTATGCTTGTTAGCCCCTGCCCTCATGCATCTCTCCCTGGTCCGTATGTTTGTACACATTGTATGTGCAGAAACATACGGTACAGCTCTTCAGCATCAATGGAATAAATATCGTCTTCAAATAGATATAAATAGAAACGTGCAAAAAAACTTTTAAATCTAATGTATCCTGAATACCATGGTCTATTTTCATGAGCTTGACCTTTTATGGCAATGTGATAAAACGGTTTTATGTCTCAAATCTGAATTCCAGTTCACAAAACAACATATTAGGTACTGCCAATATATTTTTTCTTTTAATTTTAAAAAGGTGCTTCTTTGGGATGTCCGCAACTCCAACAACGACATTACTTATGTTGACAATATTTGCAACTCTCTCTCTCTCTCTCTCTCTCTCTCTCTCTCTTTCTCTCTCTCCATATATATATATATATATATATATATATATATATATATATATATATATATATATATATATATATATATATAATGTGTATTTTCATATAAAGTGCAGTGTTAACGTGTATACAAGTGCACTGTATTTTTTATATACATCAAATTCCATTCAATAACATATGAAAGAGAGATATAATATTTATTTCTACACCAAACTGTAGTAGTAATGGGAGATCAGGTATAATACCTATGTGGTGCATAAAAAATTCACTGTATAAAAAGTTCTTTGCGGGAAATTGATAATTGAAATTTTACATCTCTCGGATTTCAAAAGTTCTCATATGAGAAATCGCGACAGATCAATACTGTTGTCTGAATTCATGTGGTCTATATCCAAAATGTTTTGTTACAACATGCCATTTCTCCTCTGGAAAAGTCCCAAATCTGGCTGCCGTATAGGGGCATGCAATAATTATTTTGCAAATAGCTTGTATCTTGTGTCAAACAATTTGATACTAAATTGAGACTTCCACGTACATATAAATTGATATTTTAACTCTTTCAGTGCTAGGTTTTGGGCTGAGTTAACAGCCTCTCTCGGTGCGCTTTGGCCTTAATGCGGCTAAAGCGTGCCGAGGAAAGCTGTTGGCCTGGACCACTAAATTTTATGAGAATATAGGCATACTCGTACTTGAAACATATTTCTATTCATAGAGTATCTATTTGATAATTCAAAGAAGTTCATTTTAAGTGCTTCGACTTAAGCGGCAGTTGGCAGTGAAATAGGCAACTCAGGATGTTACAGTACATCGACTTTACTGATAGGAAATTTATCACCAAAAAATGAGCAATGGCACCTGGTGCTACAACTCCTAATTATGTTTTGGCTTATCTTGGTCGAAAGCCATCTTACAAAAAAAAATTTGAAGAAGACATAAAACATTGTGGATCTCGAGACAATAGAAGAGTCCACCAAAACAATGCATTGTCGGGATGTGTGAATGGCTTATACAAAATGCTGACTGACATGGCCATCGAATGCAGCCTTTTACACATGCATCAGTAAGTTATTAATAAAGACTTCGAATAAAAGTACACCAACCTATTTAACACAATTTGATCAGTGAAACCGCGATAGCATACTCCTAGTACTAGTAACGTCCATACGTTTATTGCATATATTTAGCAGTACTGTTAGTCTTTTTGAAGCCATGGGTACATCTTTGGTCGTTCTGATTTGCACATGTTCTAACTGTGAAACTCATTTCATTTGTTTAAATCATTTTAAGCTTAGATGTTTTCTGTTAGGTCAAACCCCATGGGGCTATAGGTAGCAAGCAGCTACTGACGACAGTTACAAGCTTGCCAAATTCTACTTAAAATCCTGTTGAGAAAAATTGTTTTCATAACATGCTTTTTGCATAAATGCTAATGACTTTCATTCTTTTCTGTCATTCTTAAATGCACATTTACTCAATCTTTTAAAAAATTACTCAAAATTGACAGTATTTTCTCAAACGTCACAAACCTGACATATTACCTTGAATCATTGACTCAGGGTTGGCAGTGAAATAGAGCTTAATTGTTTGAGGGTTAGGTGTCATCATAGAGTTTGTTTTACATTTCTGATGCTGGACGTTCATTGTTGCATTCCTTGTTAGGATTTCCCTTGGTTTGTACAGGTGGTCTAGCTTCAACTGTTTATTTTACAATCACTGGGACTGAATATAATGCCCCAGCTTGTTTCCACTTCACTTATACACTGGCGGGTGGTTTAACTATAATAAGCTGTCCAGCTAGAAAGGGTACATATTGGTTCAGGGGTAAGTCAAATTGTTCTTATCTGAACCTGTACTAATGAAGCTCTGCATTTATAAGCAAAACTTCACGTACATGTATTTAGCTAATTGATCATTTCCCACGTTTATATTTATTCTTTATTATGTGGGTTGTCTTTGCTGAATATTTATCTTAGAAAAGGAGCTGATACTCAGAAAGACATATACGAGTAATAGGCTCCGAAACATGTTGAGTAGTTACCCGCTGAAGACCCTTTAATTATTTGGGCTGATACAGCCTGTGTCAAAATTTTACAGAGGAACGTGTGCAATATGGACAAGAGTACTTCCATGTGTACATGTATATAGGTTAGACAGGGACAGGTTAGCTTATGGAGAGTGAAGAGTTCAGACTGCGGAATAGGGTAATGACTACTAGGGAGTTGTTCTGGGCAAAAAGACTCAAATACAAATCAGTGAATGTTCGCGATTCCAACTCACAAAGAAAATCGAAAGAGACTTTGTAAAATCATAATAGAAAGGAATTATATTATCCCGTGCATACAATATATGTTTTTGTTGCAAGAGAGGTACAGACAGACAGACAGACAGAAAGAAAGATAGATAGATAGATAGATAGATAGATAGATGGATGGATGGATGGATGGATGGATGGATGGATGGATGGACGGACGGACGGACGGACGGACAGACAGACAGACAGACAGACAGACAGACAGACAGACAGACAGACAGACAGACAGACAGACAGACAGACAGACAGACAGACAGACAGACAGACAGACAGACAGACAGACAGACAGACAGACAGATAGATAGACAGACAGACAGATAGATAGATAGATAGATAGATCTCCTTCACTCACATCTCGCCAGGGCCGTTCTAGCTCGGCGCTGTGATCGCCCCATCATTTAGTTTTATAAAATTCATTAGTTATTTTTTTTTATAACGACTTGAATAAGAAAGAGTCCTAAGCAAGACGACTCCTCACAAAATGTATGGTTAAAGTAAACAGTTATGCATAATTTATAGCATCACAGTGGGTTTCCAAATTGGTTGACGGAGACCCTATATGAGTGCCGCTAAGCGGCTACTGGTAAAACAACAACTTTGATCCCGTTGAATATACGAAATCAATGTATGTTTGCTCCCTTCCGAAATAATGTAACTTGGTTTTTCCATACTGACTGAAGCAAAGTATCAAAGTGACGGTAGATATGGCAAAAAGGCAAAAGGCTATTCTTTACGTATTTGAAAAATAAGTGCACGTTATCAGTTACTAAAGTAATTTTTGTCTTTAACCTAAACACAGGAAGCTTATGATACCATACATGTAGATCACGGTTTCAGTTGGTTTGTGTTTTTTTGCTGAGAGGAATGCCTCAATCAGTCAACAGAGAGAAATTTTCACAAGCAATCTACAGTATGTGGACCTATAAAAACTTGGCCTATTGTTTCAATAGGTTATGGAATATATTCTAGAAACCCATATGTTGTTTTAACACATGCAATACATCGATTCAAAGATTAGTGGATGAGAAAAATCAAGCTCTTATGCAAATTCACTCTTACATTTACAAACATATATTATATGAAAAAGTCTGGTGAATTCACGATATGAATATGGCGTTAGTTTGCAATACGGGTGATTGGAGGATTGGAAACGCATAGCCTAGGATTTTATTTTCTGAATTTTGTTTGCACTTATGTCCTTTCAAGGTCTCCATATTAATCAATCACAAATTCAATACGATTTTGTATCACTAGGAAGCTTTCTTTACACATGCAATTTTTTTTATATTATGGAATTTTGAGCCTTGCAGTTTGATGTGAATTCGATTTTTCGTTGATCTTCGAACCTTATTTACAAGGCATATAACTATACTTGTCAAAGAAAACACGCCCACAGAGAACGTATTATATTATATTTCGGGTGTGTTTGCAATTTTAAAGTGATAACATTAAAGAATCGGAAACAAATCTTTTTAAACATTCGTGCACGATTTACAAATACCGGCTGGAGAGAATTTATATTCTTACCAGAGTAGTATATGGTTTCCTTCAAACTTCATGTCTCAGTGCATCTGAAATGTCGGGCCATTGACAATATATAGGTTTGAACGGCTTGCTAAAAGTTAATTAACCAATAAAGTAACGCGAATCTTTTTCTTCTATGACTTACAGAGGTAACGTCTGATAAAAAACATCACATGATTCCCACACGTTTATATGTTAAACTTCAGCTTGGTACAACTCCAATTTACGCTTCTGAAGTTTTCCACCTTTTCCGTCATATTTAACGTTTTGCTTTGTGTGATAGACGTAAGTATATAAACTCTTTTAAAAAGTACGTAAGATACAACTTTATCTTCTAACTGTTATCATTACAGAGCCCGTGCGTATGCTGTCAAGCCGTCTGGCCTAGAAAAAATCTCCCTATCCTCTTCTCCGCTTTAACTTTTAGCAATACTAAGAACATTTTCAGCCCCAACTTGTGACCAGAGTTAACTTCTCTTCCTTGGCACACTGTCAAGCAAAGATTGCTGAGAATCCACGACTAGTTGGAACCTTTTGCCTTCTTTGGAAATACACCCGGGGAAATATACCATCAGTATGCTTTTCTTACAGGGAGCACAGTCCTGAAAATTAGACAATCAAATTGCCACACAATGAATTCAAATGAAATATACTGCGACAATCTGCGCTGGCAGTTCATCTGTCACATGCTGAATGATTCATAAGCCAACCCAAGCATGATACTGCTACCAATTTATTCACATTGTACTAAGAAAGCGGAAATCATTTCGTATTGTTAGTGGTTTATTGTCTGAATCTTGTTTTGGTTAACATTGCTGTATCGCGTGACTTAGCAACAATGGGCAGATACTGTATAAATACTGCAAATACGAGGTTGCCCTGATTCCCTACACAGACTGGCTAAATCTTTTTTTTTTCTCACGCGCTCGAAATAAGATTGAGTCGGCTGCTATTATGCGCGCAGGTTAGAAACTAGGTGACACCCTTCTTCCTATAAGTATGACACTTCCTACAGCTATTCCCGGTGATAGTACCATTTAGATGTCATTAAACTGTGGAATTTCTTGGTGCTATTTGCACAGTTTCGCTCAGTTTCTCTTCGAGGGTTGGGCCGAGGCATTCTTTCATCAGCAAGAGGTAAACATATTATGGTTGATCTGAGTCGCACATTAAGCTTTTCTGAGCACGACATAAGGTCTTCTAACATTCTGCCCGGTAGTAAGTATATTAGTTATTGGTGTGCGTTAGACACTTTCTCTGTTCGGAGTTTTGGTGTAAAATTTGTGCTCCTGCGCGCGGGTTACACACACAGCGACACGAAAGGCCGTGCAACTGAAACTATAGACTCAATACTTTTTCATCCTGGTTGGTATCTGGAATAATTTCATTCAAATCATAGAACAAATAACTCACAAGGTCGATTGATTTTCAACAGCATAGGTCTACTTAATTTTGCATGACAGAATTCCGTTTCGGCGTGTGAAAAACTGATGACAACTACTCAAGCAAGCTGGACGAATACAGACTGGGACAAATGACCAAGTATGCCAAGGAGACAAATTATGGTTTCATTTTCTAGTGTGATACATTATGTTTCCAAACTTGGCACAACACTTTATTTACCGAGGATAAATAAACTTCCTTTGAACTCGACATGACCGCGAGTATATTAATCTGCATCATACATTCATTTTAGTTTCAATTGCCGTTCATATTTGGGTCATTTAGGACAACAAGTTCATGATTTTGTGATATAATAATTTTGGATGCAAAATTAGACAAATTTATGGTTAGCAAATCACGAAATGTTTAAGAGTAGCCACACAGAGATGTCAATCAGTGATTCAGTTACTTTGAATTTATTCGTTAAAATCATTAGATTTGACAAGGATCTCTTGATTTGAAAACTGCACCTCGTTTTGGAACTCATGTAAGTCTGATATGGCAACCCAGAGTGACCATATCTTAGAATCTTATAAAGGTGCATTTTTGATAAATGTGAGGTTAAATGGTGATTGTTTTGAAAGTATCTTCTAAGTTAGCATTAAAATTTGATTTCTCTTATATTACTTCCCGTTGCACATCCAATTAGATAATCTAAAATTAAAAGCTTGAGAAAGCCCCTTTTTCATTTTTGTCATCAGAGTTGAGACGGTTTTCTTCTAATGCATGTCTTCAAAAGATAGAAATTCAATACACCCGTTTCCGTTTAAGCAATATTTGCCTATAAAACTGAAAATGTAGAAAACATAATGCAAAAGTCCCACAAATATCTATTTTGACTTATTGTTTATTTAAATATATCTTTTCATACTAACGAAATAGATCAAATCCTGTGTTTTGTCAGTAATAATGGCACGTTACATGAAAACAAAGTACCAAATCCTTGAAGCTTGGGACACAACTTGGCATTGTTTGGTCATTTTGCACCAGTGTAATATATATCTATGTATATATATATATATATCTATATATATATATATATATATATATATATATATATATATATATATATATATATATATATATATATATATATATATATATATATATATGTATGTATATATATATATATGTATATATATATATATATATATATATATATATATATATATATATATATATATATATATACATGTACACTAAAATCTTTTACTAACAATGTTCATATATCTACATGTCGTTACCTATGTCAATTGTTGGAGCGGTAATAAGAGCACATGAAAAACTCAGATTTTAGAATCAACTACACACACACACACACACACACACAAACACACACACATATATATATATATATATATATACATATATATATATATATAAATATATATATATATATATATATATATATATATATATATATATATATATATATATATATATATATATATATATATATATATATATATATATATATATATATAAATATATATATATATATATATATAAATTTAACACTGAACACCAGATCACAAAACTCGGTTACTTATGTATATGTTATTTACTTGTATTTTATTTGTACTCACAATCATGTAAACTATGTTAAACCTTACTAAATATGGACATTTTGCGTAAATCATGTCTAAAGCCAACCAGCCTAAAATGATATGGTGGTCCCCCACATTCGTTTTCAGGAGAAAGATTTTGTGTGTATTAACATACTGAAACGAGTTGAATTCGAGTTGTATTTTTTATTTTTTTCATTTTTTTTTTTTTGTTCTTCTTAAGGTATTTGATCTTGAATCATTGATAAATATTTTTTTTTATATCACCGTATAGCGATCTATTTTGGGCAGTAGTATTCTAATGTGTGTTTGGGCTTCGGAATTCCTTTCTCTCCACCAGTTCTTTCTTCTGTGTGAATATTAAAGTCCATGTTTCACTTCCCTCTGTACAGGTGCTGATATGCTTATGAGTGTAGCCACAGTATTATTTTGATTGTTTGTATGTTTGATGACTACTTAATTAAATCAGGCATCCATTCTATCTATCTATCGATCTATCTATCTATCTATCTATCTATTTATCTATCTATCTATCTATCTATCTATCTATCTATCTATCTGTCTGTCTGTCTGTCTCTCTGTCTCTCTGTCTCTCTGTCCGTCTGCCCGTCCATCCATCCATCTATCTATCTACCTATTTACATCTAATCATAATACTCATTATTTTTATCCTTGCTTTCAACATCATCATCACCATCATCATTTTGTTCCTTAAAAGACTTTAACACTGTCTTCGGCTTCAATCTTTGGTAGCATTATTAACCACAATGATTTAACTTATAAGATCGGAACACCACATTCTTTACTCTGTTATAACTCGTGTCCTATTTGACCCTTAAACAGTTTGAAGGGTTCATTTGGCAATCCATATGCGGAATAAAATTCTGTTAAGGCATGGAGGTCCTTAATATATATACATGCGTAGAAGTAACAAGTACAGATGATTTAAAATATAAAACACAGATAGATGGCATGAGCAAATAAAATAAGACACATGATTGTTGATAAAGGGTGTAGAAATGTTTAACACTTCCAAAAATATTCTTTTTAAAACTGTTAAGTGAGCCCGCAAGACGAACATGTTGGGGGTGGGGTTTCATATTATAGGGGCTACAAAACCTAAAGATTTGGGGGTAGGAGACTGATGTGTTATTGAACCGGTAGAGGCAAATCTGGTATTGTTGTGTGATTGAGATGCTAAGATGAACTGGTTGGATAAAAACTATAGGGTTTTTACACCATATTTAAAAATATCCAGAAAATGTGAAAGCACGCCCGCTGAAACTTAGACCCATATTCTGGCCTCCAAACACTCTTTGCTATCTATATATGACCAAATCCATAATGCCACGCCCCAAATATAACTGACTACGCGTGTTTTTCATATTTTAAGGTTTCAAATCTACCCAAAATTGAACATTTTTTACATGCACGCGTCACGTATGACGACAACCCACATTGTTTACATACCGAAGTGATTTGACGTTGAGGGGAGTAAATGTAAATTTCCCACAACCAAGTGACCACCCTTCCAAATGGTGAAATGGCTAGTATATTAGACTGTATTCGTGAAACTGACTTTAAAGACTAATTTATATCATTTTTTATCTCTTTTCGTAACATTCCTTTAACCCGGCCGCCTGTCAATCATTGAACTTCCGGTTAGCAGGATAGCTTTGTAAACAGTGTGACGGCCGCACACACACTGAAGTGATTCACGAATTTTCGCAACTATAAATAATATGCACGGATACGTTAATATTATTGTATAAGTCATCCAAAAAAGGTGGACAGCATGATTAAAAAGTGATAGAAAATTAAATTTGAACTCCGAAAGACGTGCGTTAGCGGGCTGTTATGTGGCAGCCATCGTATTTTCAGCCAATCACAATGCCAACCAGTCATTTCACCCACACATTACCAAACGGGACTCGATAGGGGTTTTGAAATTAGGACCTGGCTAGCAAGGACGTTTTTGTGATATTGAATGTCAACTTTTACAAATCTTCAAGTTGAGGTTGTAAGAATTTTGACCTTCCTATGCATGACTCGTTGGTGCTGACATTTAAAGCGCATATGTAAACAAAGCCCATCAGCAGCTCTCTTTTTGCATTGGAGCACCCAAATGGCTGGTAGATTTCCACACACACTCAAACAGGAAGCGACGACTGAATATTATTAGCGACACAGCGCGTCCTCGGCCCTGGCAATACAGCCAGCATGTCCCAATAAAAGGGGGACACATGCACTGGGCATTTTCAAGCTTTCCTTTCCCCATGAAAGACCCTGCCATTGGGAGTACAACATCCCTTATGAATCGCCAAAGGCACTTGTTCCATTTGCAATTTTCCAAATAATAATACAGTTATTGTAGTGAAATCGTTGTTTAATGCTCATCCATCCCAAAGTATCCAGCATAGCCGTGATGTAGATTCTTGTAGGGCAGTTCAAAATAATTCACATAGCTCGATTTTGGATTTTCTGCAGTCGCCCTAGATTTTTTATCCGTAGACTGGCACTCCACACAGTACTACAATAATCAACGTATGGTAATATGAAAATGTTATATAGGGTGATGCAAGCACTTTAGGGATGAACTTCGCCACTCTAGAAAATATGCCAAGTGCCTTGTTGATTTTTTTGAGAATTTCATCAAATTGAACTATGAAAGTCAATTTAGAATCTAGAGTGATACCAAGGTATGTGCAAGAACATTTTTTTGGTTAATTTGTTCTCCATCAAGTTTTTATCCAAGGTCTGTGGTAAGAGCACGACGTTTGCTATTAATAACCATACCATTACTTTTGCCAATATGTAGGCTGAGTTTATGGGCTCTCAGCCATGAAGAGACATTGATCAGGTCATGGCTGAGAGCCTGTGAAAAAACCATAGTATTAGAGACGGAGAAGTAGAATAAAGTATGATCGGCGTATACATTGATCGAGGCATATTCAAAATAAGGTCCGATGTCATTACTTAATTGATGAACAACAGGGGACCTAGAATTGACCCCTGGGGAACGTCGGTTTTAATCGTTCTAGGTTCAGATAAGTTACCATTGATGCAGGCAACTTGATGTCTGTTATCAAGGTAACTTTGGATCCAAACTAAAGAAATATATCTAAGTCCATAATATGACGGTTTGTCGAGTAGGATAGAATGATCAACAGTGTCAAAAGATTAACGCAGATCCAAAGAGACAAGTCCAAGGAAGTTTCCCTGACCAATCTCCCTGAGTGCAAATTCAGTCAAACTGTGCAGGGAAGTCTGCGTGGAATGTTTAGGTCTAAAGCCAGACTGTTTAGGTGCTAGTAGTTTATATTCAGAGACGTAGTTATAGAGTTGTTGTGAACGATTCGTTCTAAGAGTTTTGAGACTACAGGAAAGATTGATATAGGTCGACAGTTAACAGGGTCAACTCTGGGTCCCTTGTTGTATATAGCTGAAATACGGGCATTTTTCCAAGCATCAGGAAATTTGCCTAGAGCCAAAGACATATCAGATCAATATAAGCCAGGCTGTCGAAGATGGCCGGGGAGGCCATCTTTAACAGTCTGGCCTGAATAGTGTCAAGGCCAGTAGCTTCATCTCTTTGCATCTCAGCAAGCAGCTTAGATACATCACAGAAATAGGTGTGAATCCGAAACGGCCAGAGAAACGTGGAAAATATTTAGATAGGTAATAGAGATCTGATTGAGGGGTTGCTTTGGTTTGTTGGGATAATTTAGTTCCTATTTCAATGAAAAAATCGTTGAAGCAATCGGATATTTGTTGGAAGTTTGAAACAATGTTATCATTAACATATAGAGAAGTGCTTGGATTTTGGAAACATTTAGGAAATAAACTTTGGAGTAGTCTCCACATTTCTCTGGCATTTCCTTGGTTCTCCTGTATACCATTAATATGGTATGTCAGTTTAGTTTGTCTCGTCAGAGTAGTGACTCTATTTTTGAGTTTTCTAAATAGAACCCAGTCACTCTCTTTATCAGTAATAATAGTTCTATTATGTAGCCTGTCACGTAAGTCCTTCATAGGCTCAATCTTTTCATCATACCACGGATTTTTTTTATTTTGTGAAAGCCCTGAAAATCCTAAGTGGGGCATGACTATTCACTACGTCATTAAAAGAATGCATACAGGCCATCCAAGCGTCACTGATATAGCCAAAAAATTCAATAAAGTGCCATGGCACTAGATGGAGGTCTTGAAGGTATTGGTTTACATCAAGACGCTTAAAATTACGGGATGCTACAAAACGATGATTTGGTAAATCCTGATCCTCTAATGACTCAACAGGTTTTTTTAGCGGGACCTCGACACTTTGCCATACCAAAAGCGCGACAAGAGAAGCTGCACCGGGCGGGGCGTAATTACTCTTTATTCGTTAGAAAAAGGGTGATCAGATTTCTTAGGCGCGACAAGGGCATCTGTTGCCCAGAAGCGTGACATCATGATTAATGTTATCCATAGTTTCCACCCAATATGTATGTTTCCCTCTAATATATGATCATATTCTTCAAGCAGAATCAAGCAGAGGAAAATGTAAAAATTGGCACTGTCGGGAAGCGTTCAGCGACCGAACTGGTGGGGTGGGGGACTAACCCTCCCCCTGTTCCCTCCCTCCACTCCATTGCAAGATAACTGCTTTTCAAAGAGTTTATAGTCAAAATATTGCGCTCTCGCGAGTGCTTGGTCACACTTTCCTCATTTAGTCAAAATTGTATCAAGCTCAACTTTGACTCTTGCTAGCTAAATTTACTTTTTATACGACGATATTTGTGCAATGGACACAGGGGGCAAATGGAAAGCTCCCTAAACAGGTGTTACGATTTGTTTGCCAATGCCATTTGAAAACTAGGTTTTCTTTGCCAGATGAAATTTAAAAATTGCAAAGTTTTGTAATGGAATGCCCATTGCATAGGTTTGTATCTGAATATTATCTTCAAATTACTACAGAATAAAACTGTCAGAGTGGCGAAAGTTTTGTCAGACCAGCCATTGAAAAAATTATGCTAAACTTGATATTTTACATGTTTGAGACAGAAAGGACAAAAATGAAATCTGCAGGTTAAAACACTTGCGTCTGTGAATTCCTTTCTCAATGCAAACTTACAAAAAGGGCAAACTACCACTTACCACCGTTCATTAAGATAGACGGCACAAGAATAAATATACTCTCTCTGATTATATCTAGAAATGTTTAGATTTTCCCTAAAGAAATACTTTTATGCTGATATTTTCAACAAAAAATATTGTATGCGTTATCAAGTGAGCATACTGATATCCTCAGTTCAGGAGGTCCCCCTACTCCAGCCATCTTAATCTGATAATTACCATTCGTGGCGTAACTACGGCAGTTCAGTCAAAACACAGGTGACATATTTTCAACAATAATTATACCTTCAACACGTACCCTGACTCTTGTAACATATACAATGCAAGGCACTGTACCTTTTCAGTTATGAAACCAGGTATCTGTCGATCACAGTAAATGCGACAGGCGGCACTCTCGTCAGAAAAATCGCTAAAGTACATCAATCGTGGTCACTCTTATGGCAATGATGAGATTCAGTTCATACAGTGAAAAGCCAATGACGTACGGCCTACGTGTAATCTCATAACAGTACTCTACAAAGAAAGGGATCTTCAGCATTAAATTGCAGTTAGAAATTATGACGAAACCAAAATATTCTTAACCTTGCATAAAACACCCAAGTGCTCTATATTAAATAAGGGCAATGTTCAAAGGAATTACTTTTTCAAAGACGTCGCGCTTGTCCACATTATATACTTCTAACAATGCAAAAACATTTAACAGCTACTGTAAACCCAACAGCTTGTGACATGATTGCAGAGAATAATGGATTTGTTGCATGAAAAGAAATTTCGATAGGCCTACTCTCTTCCAGAACTCCGCACATGTGCACTGACACTTAAGCCTGTCTTCTCACAGTAAAGAAAATATCCACATTCTGAGACACATAACATGAATAAACTTTCATGGAAGGCTGTCGGATATTCAAAATTTGACCAATGAACAACATTTTCAGCTTCTAGAATTTGGTTTTCTTCCGTCCCCCCTCCCCCCCCCCAAAAAAAAGTTCTTAGTGTGCAGTCGGTGAATTCGTCATCAGTAAGAAGATTCGTTGTCTATTTCCGAGTTTAGAATCTAATATTTTACACTTAAAATATACAAGGTTGCATCTTGTCAAAGTCGTCTGATGCAGGGTAAAAACTATACGGCGTTATATGAAGCTGGTCAATCAGATCAGCTGACGCAATGCACACACCTCTTACTAATATATGTTGTTTCCATTCAAACTGAAGCTACATGGAAATTGGGGGAGAAGTGGGACACTACGAAAGGAACGTGAATTTTATAGTTTTACAAATCAACAAATCAACTTCATGTGGTGGTAATATATCCAAACGAAAGCTGAGGCACTGTGCTTAAAAGTAAAGTACATCTATACCACTTTGCATATATATATATATATATATATATATATATATATATATATATATATATATATATATATATATATATATATATATATATATATATAACTGCGGAGCACAAAATATGAAAGACGATTCTCGGGGAGAAAATGGGACACCCACGGGAAAGCGTGGGATAAAGACATGGGAGAACTGGGACAAATAAAACAGCAATAATTTTCTACAAATATTCCACATGCGTTTACCACATGAAGAGAACTGGGAGAGTACTTGGAGAGAGCTGGGACAGACTGTCCCACTTCTACCCATGGGTATTTTTTATAATATGGCAGGTAACTCCCAATCTAGTTCAAACTTCTTGATAATGTTGTGGCTGCAGATTGTTGAGATTGCATATTTTTCACAACCAAAGTAAATGCTTTCTTAATCTATGAATCAGGAAAGATAAAAAATACTGTGAGAAGGTAAAAAGTGGGTGGGGGGGATAAAATGAGAAAACATGTTTCTGCTCATGTGATGGCCGCCAGCTGCCTCTGTCTCCTGCCACCGGACTGAAGCCCAAGGGCCCCAGCTATACATGAAAGCAGGCACTTGATTGTTGTTGTTTTTTTTTTTTTTATAAATTAAAGATGTCGTGGGTGTCCCAATTTACCCCTATCCCAGTTCTTTCCACTCTCCCCTAATACTATTCATGTGGCTTTAGTGTGAATAAAATGTACATGCCCCGACCATATGTTTGTTATTTCACAGCTCAATTTCCATCATATAATTATCAAACAGTCAAGAATGTCACGGGTCCCGAGCAACGCCGCCATGCAATCATACGATATAACAAGGGGTTTCTCAGCCACATTCAGCTGTGGCAAGTTGATCCCCACAGGTCAAAACTGTGTGCACGTCAATAATATGGGCCTGTGGGATTCGGAAAAACAAAAACAAAAACAAATACCAAAAAAAAAAAAAAAGAAAAAGTTTGATCACAAAAAGACTGTTCCTTAACAAACAAACAAACAAACAAACAAACACACATATAAAAGTCAGTACCAATATTTTGTTTAAGCTACAGGCACATAGGAGTATACAAGAAACGATTCGTGGAAGATTTCGAATCTGAATGTTGGCGCACAGCATCGTGGCATCATTGACAGTGTGAAAGAGTAAAACTCGGACCAGCTGATACAATTACCTATTAGGTACCCGTTAAACCTTCACCCACGCGACTGTATCTTTGTGCTGCGTTTCCTTTAATGTCCTCCCCATCACGCTGTCCAAAGGGCTCTCTGAAGAAGAGTTCAGCCACCAGAATTGATAGAATGCACGTGATGTTTCGTAAAGCTCACCGGTAGTAGCTGGAGAATCGATTAACTTGCATTCAGGTGGACAGCACCCTTAATTCAGTTACCGTTCTGCAATTCTGAATATTTACTATGTATGTTTGTCTTGCGAGTACAGCCAAATTAATAAATATCGGTATACCTCATAGTATATGCTTACCTTGGTGCTAATTGTGTTCAGAATCGACGTAGGCCTATTTGACGTATAAACAGAAAATCTATCACATAGCTGTATGAAGGCTTTTGCATGTAAGAATATCCTCGTGCAGTGTTCATTGGGCCTATAGGAACCAAATACCGTATGAAATATAAATTCTAAACCGCCCTGTTTGATGTCTTTTTGACTACTCCATTGGCAGCATCATGGTTTGTTCGCCTGCACACGTTCCCGTGCTGTGGTGCATGTACCTGCAGCGGTTTTTATGCCGTACACACGATGAGCAAAGGATATATATTTATATAAAAAGTTGTTATTTAAAGCTGTTTTAGGACGTAGATTACACGATTTTCTGGAAACATCAACGCATATATTGATCCACAAAAAACTGAAAAATTGTAATTTATTTCAGTAGCATTATTACTGGTGGCACGTTTTCTGCTTTTCGGTTGCATTGTTTCGCTTAAAAATATGATTTTCAGTGTGAAATGTACAGGTTTAAGCTTTCCTATTTTGTTCTTTACAAAGTTTTACATCAAAAGAAGCTTACATGAAGGTTTTCACGCTATATACCCATAGCAACACTGTGTCCAGTATAAAATCAATTTTACTGCCAGCAGCTAAAGGTGACTTCCCCGTAGGGCTATATGGACTCCCCGTTTCAATTCTGGTGGCTACACAATTCCTCAACAGAGCACTATGGACTTCGTGACCATGAGAATGGAACGGCACCAGGGCCTCGTGTTATGTGTGATAAAACTGATTCAACAATATGTGCGGTGGTGGCACGCTTGAATGCCCTAATGTGCCTTTACGATGATGACTACCCCCCCTATATATATATATATATATATATATATATATATATATATATATATATATATATATATATATATATATATATATATACATATATATATATACATATATATATATACATATTAGTCAACTGGAACGCTTAACTGCTTTACACAGTCAGATTCAGATGTGTCTAGTAAAGATTATCAATGACGGATCACTTAAGTAACTTGATGTCTTAAAAACGTATTGTTAGCTGAAACTGACGTTGTGTAGAATAGATTGTATATGCATTGAGTGACTGTTCCAGGGCCTAAATCATAAATGTGCACCAGTTCTAAATTATAATTGATATTTAGGACTTCATGTAAAATAATCAAACAAATATCTTACCATCAGGCTTGAAGAATTTAGAGCAAGAGTAGGCCAAAGTACTACTGGCTTTTTGTATTTTTTGAAGTAATAGCTGACATGTCAGCCTGAAACTTCTTAGGCGTTTTAAATGTCGGCCTATGCTGGTGATTTAATACCATTGTGCGTATCCACCTGACTGGCTACAATTAAAAGCTAATTGTGTAATGTTTTATTTAAAAAACTAAAACTTCCTTCTTGATTTCAAATGTTATGAATATGGTTTGTTCCTTACACAAAATAATTTGTCATAAAGATTTAGAACAATATAGTTGTGGCTTACAGATTTAGGTTTGTCAAGCTTCCTTTTATATCAGATAAAAAATGGGAATCTATATGGGCCCGGATAAATTTATCTGTCAGATTAGGTTACAATAGAACCAAAAGTGGTTGCCTCTGGGTTTGTTGCTATCCACCAAGCTATCTTGTGATTCGCAACTCTCTTGGCTCAGTTGCCAGAAATCAAGCACGTTTTTTTTAAAGCACGGACCGAAATTTTTTTTTCATAATTCACAATCTACTATGATTGGGGTTAAATTGCAATGGTTTGTGGACCTAAATACGTCGAGCCCCCCCCCCCCCCAACACACACACATGGCGCAGTAACCAATACATATATGTACACACACATATATATATATATATATATATATATATATATATATATATATATATATATATATATATATATATATATGAGTCTGCTCAAACATATAAAACGAATAGATAAACTGGTCCATTTGTTTGTTCAGACCTAGATGCTGAATAGGTCCAAGAAACTTTCGAGTTAATAATGTACTACGCACGATAAAAGTCGTAATAAATTGGCGATAGACGTTACATGCGCCTTCACAAGGCTGTAGATGTTTCGTAGTCGGGCGCGACAGATAGATCAAGACGTATAGCTAATTACGTTTTGTTCGTTTTGCCCCAAGGTAATTTCAATTTGAAATGTATAGTTTACAGGCGACCTGAAAAGGACGAAGCAGGCGGCTTTTATGACTGTCTAATCAGTCACCGTCAACTTCTTTGAACAGAGAAATAGAGATCCGCATATTTTTGTTTAGCGTTTTTTTTGTTTGGTTTTTTTTTTCTATTTTTTTTCAGGTATTGAATACTCGGGAAATGCGTAGCCATACAGCAGTTATTAAGCTTTTACGCCAACTATGAAAGGTTGAGTTAATTTTGTGAGTTATTGATATTGACTGTGTATTTAGGTGGAACATTAAAACAGTGAGGTACCAGTCTACCATGAAACATTTATGATGACAAACTTCATTTTCATACGCACAAACGGGGATTTGGACCGAACAAAAAGTCATTTGAAGTGGAACTTTTGGCATGAAATCGCCAGGTATAGCACTGTAACATGAAGCATTGATGAGTTTAAACTGGCTTTCTCGGAAAAAAAGGAGAAAGCATTATCGTGTATTTAAACACATTAATAAACCATCAAGTTATAATGCTCTTTTCTCTTCTTCCTTTTGTGCCAAGGTCTATTATAAGTTGACGGTTAAAGTGATGTGTTTCACTTGCTTGCTTGCTCAGTTATACTAAATAAAACATTATCTTGTCTGCATGTATAATTCATTTCACTTGGTTGCAATGAATTACACAAGCAACTTTTTTCCTGCGATGTCGCATTACATAATTCAACCATAACTTCAACGACTAAATTCGAACAATTGTCAAATACTTGTTTTTATGGATTTTAAACTTATTTGAGCACTAACGAAAAAAAAAACAAGAGGAAAAAACGCAGACTTCTACGATGATTGTAGATGAGACCTATTGGGTAAGAGGGTAAGTCATGATGTTTCATTGGCCTGGTTTGGAAGCTTGCCCCGCGCCATGTCAGGAAAACTGTTGTCCGAGCATTTGACAGGTTAATCTTAAAAATTGAAAACGACTGTTTCCATTTAGCAGTTTCAGGTATTTGTTCGCATTATAAACTTTTATGATGTTCCATCTTTTCCATCTTTTCTTTTAATTGTAAACACAAAACAATTCAGTGTTACTACTGTTTTGTATCACTGCGTATCTATCAAGTCCTATGAGTGGTCTTATCATTTTACATGTGTAGAAAAGACACTGTTATTTGCAGGCAATATACAATCGATATTACTCTCCTGTTATCTTTGAGGAGGAATGGAGACGCATTGATTTCATAAGTGTCGGAAGAGAGACTGATGTTGTGGGGCACCTCCACGATGAATGACGCTAATGAAACCCGTTGTTCTGGCCGCAAAACTTGTATGAGTCGCGCCAATTCGAAAAAGCAAATGATACCCCTTAGCTCAGAATGGGGCAAAATAAACGTTTGAACAGTTTATATTATATTCAAGTACTTGTGTAGAATCGGTATCGATTATATACACTTTAACATGGTCTTATTTTGAACAATAAAAATAGTTTTTATTCAAGAGCACTGCTTCGAAGGCACCGAGATTCACCCCTTACACTCCTTAATGCAACAATTAAAATATTACCCTTCAGAACCATGAAGAAATATACTTAGCCTATGCCTGTAGTCTTTCTGTGATAACGTCTACATTATGTATGGAGAGAGAGAGAGATGGCGTCACAATTGCTTCTGACCCAGTGTTTTGGTCATATAAATGTAGCTGCGCATCATGATTACCCTTGCGCTTTATGGGGGCATAAATCACTGACCATAAAGACCGAGGTTCCTATACTTGTTAAGTTTTTAAAGATGCATCATATAAGCACGGATTTAATGGCCATGAATCCGGCCTGGCTTAACTCGGCCGATCTGCGGTATATTACCCAGTTAATGCAACGTGTAAAATGACATGATCAAAACAAAAATGTGCAGAAGAATAATTTGGGAACTAATTACCCAAAGACAGATCTTATGACAGTTAGATTACAAAACTGCGAATAAGTGAAGCGTATTAAGGAAGGACTTTTTGAACGAGAATTACCACAAAGTCGCTATTTTTATGCCCAAAGTTGACGGAGAAATACCATTAGCACACAAGTGTGACCACTGGAAATGTAGAGCAAAAATAAAAAAAGGCAAGCATTTAATTTACGGAAGGTGAGCACATTTTGGCCAGCGCGGTGTTTTTTGGGGGGTGGGGGGTGTCAAGAAATCCTAACGGGTACAGTTCAACTTATATTTAAGGGAATTCGGTTAACCTAAAGCGTGGTATTTCAAGGATTAATTTCCAGTTTGGAAACATATTTGTGTTTTCAAAGTGGTGACCATTCTCTCCCTATGTGATGAGTAATAAATCAGCTGTGGTACTTTGATGAAGGCGTTATGAAAAATTATGGGACAAAGGTAAGCAATATTTAGAGAGATCAACTGAAATGGTATAATATGAACTGTAATGTAGTTCTACACAGGTAAACACAGACTAGGGCATTTTTCTATACAGAGGGCTGCCTTTTTGTAAGCAAGGTGACTGGGTATTTTGCGGTAGCTTCGAGCAAGACCAAGGGCACAATAACTTGGAAAACATCTACTCATACTTCTGTTTGAAACCTTTGGTGACAGACCGGCATCAGACGAAAACCAAAACGTAAACAACGACAGATTAAACCAGATCTTGTCGGCCGCGTTAGTTAAGAAGTGTCAAGTTCAGCGGGGATAGTAACTGCTCCGTCACTGCTTGTCATTTGTCAATTATATTGACACACATAAATGCCCAATGGCATCATTTTAGGGACCCATATCATATGTTTTACAGAGCAGCAGATCAATAAATAGCTTGTAAATCAGCAATGTTGCCAAAGTAATAAACTCTGTATTCTAAGCCACAAGATATTATATCATTTCCATTGGCGGTCGCCATTGATGCTTTTACTTTGCCTTTCCTATTCCGCCCTTCAGTTCCTGCTTTTATTATACATTTCCTAATCGGTTCTTCAGTTCATGTTGAGGGGGTAAATTCACACAATGTCAAATACATAAATATCGGATACATTTCTCTGATGACCGATAGTTGAAAAGGCTTCTGCTTTTGCATTCTGCATTAATGTTGTGTTCTTATCAGAAGCTGAAAACGTGAGTGCAAGCGTAATTCCATGCGACTAAATTTGCCCCTAACCAATAATAAACGTCACGGTGGTCGCTGGCTGCAGTCGCTCGTGATAGGGCCCATTCATGGTTGTATGTGGGCGAGTGGGGGGGGGGGGGGGAGTAAGTGGTGGGCTGTACTATGCACTGGGTCTTTTACGTTTTTTTTTTTGCATTGCATAGAGATATAAATTTGTTGTCCGTATAGCGTCCGCATGTAATCCCGGAAGCCGTACATAGATAAAATTACTTTATATGTATGTATATATGTATGTATGTATGTATGTATGTATCTATCTATCTATCTATCTATCTATCTATCTATCTATCTATCTATCTATCTATCTATCTATCTATCTGTCTGTCAGTCTGTCTGTCTATCTATCCGTCTATCTATCTGTCTATCTATCTATCTATCTATCTATCTATCTATCTATCTATGTGTCTGTCTGTCTGTCTGTCTGTCTGTCTATAATAAGTGACTACCACTAGGGAACATTTTGGGAACACATTTTATCAAGCCTGACAAGATGGCAGAATCAAGTTTTTGGTACCCAAACAAAAAGCCAGATTACGTTTAAATAATGTCAGATTCGTCAAGTCTTGACAGGCATAAAAACTTTGGGGTACAATAAGACCACCCACTACCCAATAAATGTTGAAGTACCATATCAGACCCTTCAACGCTTTAGGGTTCAGGAAGAGCCTAGGAATTCTTCAGACAACAGCCAAGAGATTTTAAACGTGCCGTCTGCGGCTTTCTGGTCCTCACCCGTGTAAGCTAGATCGGACCCTAGCGATCAAACATGACTCCCCAAACTTTCTTATCTATAGATTTAATGTTTCCCAAACAAAAGACGCCGAGACGTGATAGACGTTTACTCGTAGAACTTACTACTCTTGTAAACCAAGAAAAAAATCTTAACACCATAAATCCCCCTTCAATTCAGTATGAAACATATTACGGAATAAAACCGCAACTATTATTATGTTCAGCGAGGACACAAATTTCAACTGAAGAACTGTATATACACACCTAAAACATAAGGTTCAATGTGATACACACTTTTCTTCGTTTTGTATTTTGTGAATGCATTGATGATAAGTGACAAACCAAACCAAAACGAGGTGAATGTTTGCCTTAAAAGTTGGTAGCTGTTCTTAAGTGTTTAGTCGCAATATTAGCAAACATATCGCCCTCGACTCGATGCTGTATCTAAAATAAAGGCGGAAGGGTGCCCATACAATATTTGCCTAATCAATCTCCATATGAAGAGGGAAATTGATTAAAATGCTAAATAAGCTTTTTTGCCATATTCGTTACCAGATCGTCTTCTGTCAAAGACGGTGTTGTAGCAACGGCCACAATAGTTCCGCGAACAAAATAAAGACGACACAAAAATTCGCATTGAAGGGACATTCATTCCATGACTTGGTTGGCATGCTCTGTGCATTAACTAAACGTTTTACACTCAAAACCTGCACAGGAAACTTATTGACAGGGAGAATGGTTTCAAAAGACGTGCATGTCTGATTTTACTCAGACCGTTTCGAGACAGGACAATATTTCTGACGTATTACGAATGGGGAAACTGCCAATTGTCACAGAATGGAATGTGTGAAATATAAAGCTGTTTGAGATATTACCGTATTTTACGCCATACAGGATATTTTGACCCTCCAAAACTATAAACATGCCTGCAACTGTGTTCATAAATAAATTTTGTGAATTACAACATTCAGGCTGGTAATCTCAATTTCATTCTTACTGATTTTATAGACGGAAATATATAAAGCAGCTTTCAATCTTATGAAATTGGGCTCTCTTTTTGGTGAGGCCGGCATTGGTATGGAATGGTTTATGTCCCGAGATCTCATGTAGAAGAAAATGGCTGATATGTGTGATATCAGACTGCCTATTAGAATAGCTTTTTCGCAATCTAAATTGATTTATGTCTCACGTATTGGTATGAAGCATGTGAATGCATGCCTCGTGTGACAAACCTGTTGTTTCCTTCAGTTACAAAAATTGAAACGCACGCGCTCATTGAATATTGTTAAATTAATGGTTCGATGGCTGCGGAGCCTAACTCATTTCCACAAGAGAACAGAGTCACTATATTTGTTCAGCATTGTGTAATATTATGTGTCATATATTCTTGCCAAAAAGTGACGATTCTGTATACCATTTTGACTCACAACACTTCCGTTCAAAAGCAACTGCAGACAAACCGAAGGGAGGCAGTCTCCGGTTTGGCTATGAATATAGCACAAAATTAACATGTCTGCCCTGTCATCACACTGATATAAAAATGATATATTTTGATTACCTGACCACAAAATTCAAAGAGAAACTCTCGAATCGCAGAGAACATCAAAACTAATACAGATTTCGCGTTTGACAAAAATGATAAGTAATTGGCATCTTTGTGCCAAGAATAATATTGTCTTGCAAAACGACACCAGGTCGTGTTGTGCAGAAATGAATGCCAAGCCGTTTTAGCATATAGCCAATTATGGTGCATGTGTGTTATTGGTTTTTCATTCATGTAAAACTGTTTTTGCACATGTAAAAGGATCACTTGCATGTGGAAATCTTTTACATATACGTATAAAACATTTACGCATTTGTGAAAAAATATGCTTACACTTCTTCAAAAAACTGATGCACATATGTATAAGAAAATCATAAATGTGCAAAAACATTTCTTATATTTATTAATCTTTTGGACATGTGTAAATTCATTCAGCACAATAACATGCGTAAATCTTGTACACATAATAATGACAGATGAGATGATAAATTGGATTGTCATGCGACGGTTGTTGTAAAACAAGTATTTGTGTTTTGTGATCAAACAACCACTGTACGCCAGGCAGTGTCTGGTTTCCTGATACGTTACAGTAGACTGGCAAAATCGTAAAACCAAGTTGATTTAAAATGTTTCGCAGATTTGAAAAAAAAAAAACGTCCAGTAGAAACTCCAATTAAAGCCACCTTGGTGAAAAGATTATTTTCTACCGCTAATTTACAGTTGGGCTTTCCCTCACTTTTATAATGTACCAGATTCAAATCTCTCCTTTAATGTTACGACTATTTCGCAGTCCCTCAGGTACTCTGTCCATGTAGAGATTCCACTGCACAAGAATGCTACAGAACACAATCACTGCAAATCAGCTCTCTCTCTCTCTCTCTCTCTCTCTCGCTCGCTCTCTCTCTCTCTCTCTCTCTCTCTCTCGCTCTCTCTCTCTCTCTGTCTCTCTGTCTGTCTGTCTGTCTCTCTCTCTCTCTCTCTCTCTCTCTCTCTCTCTCTCTCTCTCTCTCTCTCTCTCTCTCTCTCTCTCTCTCTCTCTCTCTCAAACCCACTGACAATTGTCATCAGTGCCCTTCATCCAATCCGTTCCGACCCATCATGGTTAATTATCCGATTGTATGAAAATGTAAAATTGTTATCCCTGATGAGTCATTTGTTATTGAACTATTGCAAAGTGCCTGCAGATGTATTAATCAATACATGCGCAAACACATCATACAAGACTAATTTTGCAAATGGCAATTGCCTTTAGTAGACATGTCTTACAATTCCTTGATGTTACCACCAGGTTTAAGGAAATTTTAATAGCAACAAAGGGATATATATATATATATATATATACATATATATATATATATATATATATATATATATATATATATATATATATATATATATATATATATATATATCAAAGAATTGGCTTTTGGCATACATCAATTCGTCTATGCACAAGAAAATGTCCTATCAATAATTTATTACCGGTGTATATCAATTGTCCTGTGAGTACACAGAGGGGAATTATGACCAGGTTTCCTATATTCTGATATACAATTATGACATCTAATATTCAATTGTATTTGTGTCTTTTTGCCCAGAACCACTTCCTAGTAGTCACTACCTTATCCCGCGGTCCAAGCTCTTTACTCTCCACAAGCTAACCTGTTCCTGTCTAACCTATATACATATGGAAGTACTATTGTCCACATTGCACACGTTCTTCTGTACAATTTTGACATAGGCTGTATTAGGCCAAATAAATTAAAAGGTCTTCAGCGGGTAATTACTCAGAACATGTTTCGGAGCCTATTAACCGTAGATGGCTCTCTGAGTAGCAGCTCCTTGCCTAAGCTTAATATTCAGCAAAGACAACCTACAAAATAATGGATAAATACGAACGTGGCAAATGATGAATTAGCTAAATACGTGACGTTTCGCAAAAAATGCAGAGCTTTATTATGAAAGAAGAGTAACTGTCAAAGAAACCATTATTACAAAATTTGTATAGTACAGGCTCAGATCAGAACAATTTGAATTACCCCTGAACCAAAATGTACCCTTTTTAGCTGGACAGATTATCCTAATTGAACCACCCGCCAGTGTATAACTGAAGTGGAAACGAGCTGGGGCATTATATTCAGTCCCAGTGATTGTAAAATAAACAGTTGCAGCTAGACCACATGTATAAACCAAGGGGAATCCTAACAAGGACTGCAACAATTGACATCCTGCACCAGAAATGTAAAACAAACTCTATGATGAAACCTACTCCTCACTTTGAAAGTCTACAAACAATTAAGCTCTATTCACTGCCAACCCTGAGTCAATGTCTCAACGTAATGTGTCAGGTTTGTGACATTTGAGAAAATACTGTCAGTTTTGAGTAATTTTTTAATGATGAGTAAATGTGCATTTAGGCATGTCAGAAAAGAATGAAAGTCATTAGCATTTATGCCAAAAACATGTTATCAAAACAATTTTGCTTAATAGGATTTTAAGTACAAATAGGCACACATGTAACTGTCGTAGGCCGCTGCTTGCTACCGATAGCCCTAGGAGGGTTTAACCTGACAGAAAGCATATAAGCCTAAAATCTCTGAAAGTGAATATTAAAACGGAATGATGCCAAAAGATAAAGTTAAGTAGCAAAACAGACAAGTCTAAAAACTGTAAATTATTAAGGCCAAACTTTCTAATAATCTTTGGATATTAACAGCAAAATTATAGGGCAAGTCAGAAAAGAATGAAAGTCATTTGTATTTAAGTCAAGAGAATGCAATGAAAATATAATATTTCTTTTCCATATATCAAGTACAATTAGGCAAGCTTGTAACTGTCGTAGGCCGCTACTTTCTGCCGATAGCCCCTGGGAGTTTACACTAACAGAAAAAAGCTAGCCTAAAATGTCTGAAAGGTGAACATTAAAACAGAATTATGCCAAAAGAAAAAATTAAGTAGCAAAAGAGGCAATGTCACAAGGATTGAATAACCATAGTGCCATTACGTTTTAGTAAAAAGGATATCTGGAGCTAACAAAAAAGGAGATCCCCTAAAACGGTTTGGTTTTAACTTTTTCAGTGCCTACTGCGATTAAAGTCGCACTAATTGATAGGACCTGTTCTGAATTATATCAAGGGTGCTAATTTTGTGTTAATTGTAAAACGACCTTTCATTCAAGTGGCAGCATGTCTGAAGTTATGCAGACTATAGCAGTCCAGGCCAACTGCTTTCCTTGGTGAAAACATGCCGAGGAAGGCTGCTGACGGTCCAAAATGTGGCACTCGAAGAGTTAGAGTGCCCCGAGGAAACTGTTCATTGCTTTGTTGTTGTTTTTTTTTGTTTTTGTTTTTGTTTTTTTTTTTTTTGTTTTTGTTTTGTTTTTTTTTTTTTGTTTTGTTTTGTTTTGTTTTGTTTTTTTTGTTTTTTGTTTTTTTTTTGTTGTTTTTTGTTTTTTTTTTTTTTTTTTTGTTCTTTGTTTTTTTTTCATCATACATCACGGAGAATTCAGGCCAGCACAAATTGGTAAGTATTTCTGATTAATGTTTTGCGGCATTATTGGTAATTCACATTTCAAATACACGGGACACGGGAACACGCTTTTAATAATCACGGGAAATACATTTCCTTTGGCTCTTTACATGTGCAGATGTTTATCTTTCAAATATTAGCTAGGCGTCAGCGTGGAAACATGTGAATTGGTTCCTTCATGTCATTATAATTGCTTGTGGGTATTCGAAGTATCGGTATACAGAATAGGTATTCATCGCTATGTATGTACCAAATCTGTGTGCACGAAGAATGGCCTTTAGCGCTAATCAGGCTCAGTGCAACATATAAATTAGAGCTAGAATATTGAAATGATAACATTTAAAACAGGAATTGCACTATAATTTGTTGATTAAAAATGCCAAAACACAACAAAATTCAACCAATGTAATATCTTGAAATTCAAAATAATGAATAAGTCACGGCATTAACAGATTCAACCTTCGTAATATTTTGAAATTCAGAATACGAGCGCGGCCCTCAACTATCCCTAGAAAAGTGTCACAGTTTACACACAACTGAAGAAAAACGTCTCTTTTCAGCATATAAGATCACTGGAGCTTGTCTATTTGAAACACATTTGGTAGAAACTAGTCCAACATAGACGCCTGCCAAGCTTGAAGTGAATCCGATGGACGGTTTTGGAGTACTCGAAAATGTGAAATACCATTGCAATACATATAAACTCATATTCTACTCAACAGCCAGGAAAAACAGCAGACAAGTACGCAAAGTTAAAAATTCTTTAAAAGCCAGGGATCCACTTGTCTGCGAAGCAGGCCTTCTACATAAACATCAGAACATAAAAAACAGAGTCTGGTTTGCAGGCAAGGGATCCATTGCATTACGTGCAACTTTGATTGACCGTTTCGGAAGCTACAGTTTCAAGCGGGTTTCAGAGTTATTTGATGAACTCTTTTGGAGAGGAAGGCGAAAACAGCTAAAACACTCAATAATTCATAAAACAAAAAGGTTAGGACAAATTGTGGCGACACCTGTTGGATAAATTATGATACATCGGATTTTCAGAAATGTCCCTATCCAATTTCAAAGCAATTGGTCACACTGTTTTGGAGAGGTTTGTGTGTTTGTTTTTTAGTTTTAGCCAAACGAAATCACTGGACCGGAATAGTTGGATAAGCCTTATAAAAACCTTCCCAAAGTGGGTCCTCACCAACCTTCGAGTGAATGTGGCGGAAGAACTTGGGGAAGATATTGTAAATGTGAATTACCATTTCAATCATTCATTTACATAGTTATCACTAGGAATGCCTGTATTTACCGACATTCCCGACTTCAAAAACTCTTATTTGAACAAACTTGGAAGAGACCCAGTCATGGTACACTCTCGAAAAGATTGATGTTGGTCTGGTTGACAGCCTTAGAGAAGAAGTCAAAGAAGGGAAAACGTGGAAGGACAGACGGACGACTGGCCATCTCATAAGATCAGTTTACTGCTAAGTCAGCTTTGCTGAAGAAAAAAAATGAGCATTGAAAACTTATTAATAGAGAAGAAATCACTTCCGATATTGTCGGAAACAGAGAGTTGCATAAAGATGAAATACTAATTTAGCCAGCCAAAGCGTTTTATTTATTTACTCATTTGTTTGTTTGTTTGTTTGTTTGTTTGACAACACCAGTTCTTCAATGCAGAATCTGGTAAAAACATCATATGCGTGCCTTTGCTTTCATTGTGAATCACCACCAAGAAAAAAAATTACAGTACTCTTCATTCAGCTTTCCCGTAATGTAACTATTTTCTAGCATGTAACGCGCGTCTAGCCGACCTGGATAATGTAAGACTTACAAAATGACTTTCCGTCGAAATATTTGACTCTGTCGGAAGATGATAGTCAAAGGTATCTGCCATGACACGTGAACATGGCAGGACATGCCAATGACGTCATTGACATTTCTTGTGATCAAGAATACTTACTGCAGACAAATTATAATTGCTTCTCATTCAAAACCCAACATGTGGCTCCACAGTATGACTATGATCTCTTAAAATGTTTCATCTATCTCTAAAAAGTCGATTGTTTTTCCGAGAACAACATATTCTGCCCAGCTTGACAAAGGAATCTGCCTTTACAGCTCTAGTTTAGTAATATGGTCAGAAATAGCACTGCAGTAATATGAATGTCCCGTATTTATGATTATTGATAAATTGATTGGGAAAAAACTACCCCCTGCGAGTGCATACCGAAGATGAGAGTTAATTCTACTCTGCGCGCCAGATATTTACAATGATATTGACCAGTACACTCTTTCAAGGCAAGAATGACCATGCGGTAAGAGTATATAATCAGTAGGTTGAGCTTGCAGCCTAACGCAGCTTATACCTCTTGGTATATGTACCGTTTGCTTGTATGGTTAAAAACGTCAATATGTGCAATATCCATATTCCCTGTCTGACGCGTCGATACCAGAGATACACCATTTACTGGAGCAAAAGTTACGAAAGCTGAGTGACCTCTACAATACACACATATCATATACAATGCGGCACAATTGCATTACTCGTTTCCAACAGGACATTTACAGATATAAACATCTTGTGCATTGCAGTATATCAATAGGTTTGAGGATCTTACATCAATAGAGGGAACCTACGATAAAAATGTCAGTCCACGTGGACAAAAGTGGTTACCTCGTAAAACGCCGAAGCAAAACAATATATATATATATATATATATATATATATATATATATATATATATATATATATATATATATATATATATATATATATATATATATATATATATATATATATATATATACATATATGTATATATATATACATATATATATATGTATATATATATATATATATATATATTTATATATATATATATATATATATATATAAAACGAGTTGGCGAAGCGAAAGAGTTCTGCTATATGGTATCAAGTGCGAGTTGATATTCTTCGTAACGACAACAAACCATGCTATGATCTGTTTTTCTCATGTGTGCCTACTTCAATAAGTTGTGCCACACAAGATGCCAAATGTTCCAGCGGAGATTCAGCAGTGTTGCTGACAGCAGACGTCGTAACTGTTACCCAGGATGTAGCTTAGCCCATAATAGTATGTCGTATATCGGTACTTCCGGTTATATGCCTGTACTCAGCCGAACAGTAGACCTTTTTTTGCACTTTCTAATGACGTTATTATAGGGCTGATAGTGGTCTGCCCTGTATATCTGCTGTTCGGAAGATTACCTATAACCGGAAGAGTGTCTGCCCGAAGTTTACATATAACCGGAAGAACCGATATATGATTTACTATTATGGGCGAAGTTACTTTCCGCGTAACTAATGCGTTGTCTGCTGTCAGCGATGAGGTAAATAAATCATAGCATAGCTTGTTGTTGATACGCAGAATGTCAGCTCGCACTAGATACCATATAGCAGAACTCTTTCGCTTTTGCTTGCTGCATATATAGCACCCAATGCTCGATGACTTTCTTCGTATCGACAGCAAACCATGCAATAATTTATACATATATATTACATGTTTGGTCGTAAAGTATCCCAATATCACGTCCATAATCATAAACGTACCCATCAAAGAGCCAGCATAACTAACCGCAAGGCGCGTAGGCGGGACACAGTTGCTATAAATTATAAAACCGTCAATATACTGAGTTCAGCAAATATGGCCTATAGGTTTTGTTCTTATACTTCAAAGTCATGAACATGAAATGAGTTAATATCACCAAGAGGGACTGTTTTAAGCAGAGACCGCAGAGAGACCCAGTTATCATTGGTCGGTTTTAGTCAAGCAAGCAAACTCGACCTAAACTGTTTATTTAACATGTTTACGCAACCACAACTAACTTTGAAATAATTTTAATGCTGCTAACGTATCGACAAATGCACGACATCATAACAGGCTGCTGCATTAAAAATATTAAAATTTGTGGAATTTACGATGCGCACCACCCGAAGTTTAATTTGGTTCATGCAATTAGGCCAGCAAAATAAGAAATGACGTCTGGGTCAGGAGATGGCTCTTGATGTGAATTGTAGCAACACCACGGTTTCCTCCCAAATCCCAACGGCCCTAGAATTCTAGGGCTTCAGTTCCCAAGTTAGGCCTTTTTCTTTCTTCCCATTATAATGAATCGGTGAATAGGGCCTTAATTTCGATTTTTTTTTAATATATTTGGCAATCCCACTATGCATTCTTGATTTCTGGGGATAACTCTGAAGGCTATAAAGGGAATAATGCTTAGCATAGGGTGCATTAGCTGCGATAAATATCTTTATTTGGTAACATTTCCTGGCCCCAATTCACAGAACTTGAGTACATCTGAAACAATCAATCAATCAATCAAGGAAACCTTATGTTAGCCTTATTTCCATGTATTTCAAGGTCCATCATTGTGATTCTCCTTTCCCTGCTTCGCTAGGTAGCTGGGTCACGTGATTATTTGGTAGCGGGACAATGATCGAAACAGGGGTTGGTGCACATTGGATCTGATATCTTCATTCCGAGGAAATTGTAGAGTGTGGAGGATTTTAAACACGGAAACAGATTAGAAGCTGTCCAAATCCATGGCACTGACTTCTGCATCTCTTGGGCGTTTGGGGATTTTCTGATTCACTAACAGTTACATGGCCTACCAATGCTCTAAAACGTTCATATTCCTGTCCGTTATTAGGCTTAATTTCTGTTGCTGGGAAAGGCCTACTTCTGAATTTCTATGGAAGCGGGCTTGCAGTTGGGAAATTTGCGCTTCCATTTCCTTTAGCTTCAGCCGATGTCCCAAATTTGCCATTGGCTGACAGATCACTACACCACAGGGGACCACCATATCTATTTGTATTTGCTTTATTATTGTAAAGCAATATAACCAATTCAACACTAAACTTCCCAAATTATTTTACGTATGTTTATCATTTATTTGATGTTTTGCAATAAAGAATACACATAAAAATAGTAGATTCTAACTGAAATTTGCACCAATTTCCAGGGGGAGGGGAAGATAATGTTTAAATGGCGAGGCCCGGGTGAATCACGCGGACCCCGCAATATGAACCACCCTGCAACAATGAAAACAAGCTATGTTGACCATATAATTCCATCTTTAAGTCTTTGTCAAGTATTCTAATTATGGTTTATTTTTCCGGTAACCATATTTTGGCCATATTCACCTTCCTTGTTTATTATAAAACTTAAAAAGATAGATACATTTTAGTCCCATTTTACATACTAATGGAATCTTGAACCGTTTCTGATTGCAACAGATTTGAACACACATATAAAATCTATTTCTGGCCGAATTAATGCCTATGTAACTTCTTAGTGCAGAGATATGATGTTTCATAAGAATTGGTTGCATCCAACAAAATAAGTTGCACAGAGGCCAAAAATATTAGGTTTGTCAAGTTGACGATTGCAGATGACTGATTATACAAAAGAACGGAAACGTTTGTTCACCAACACACACAGACACAGACACAGACACAGACACACACACACACATATATATATATATATATATATATATAAAGTTTGTTTACATGCATGCACAAATGCCCACAATATTGTAGAAAATGGTTTTGGCCACGAAGTCGATATTGCGGTGCCAGCGGTTCACATATTAACGTCTTAACGATACCCATATTATGCGTATCGTTAAGACGTTAATATATGATATGTGTAGCCATGGAATTTTGAAGAAGTTGGCCACGTGATTTTGTTCACATTATTTTTGAAGTTATGATGATGATAATAATAATAATAATAATAATAACAACAACAACAACAATAATAATAATAATAATAATAATAACAACAACAACAACAATAATAATAATAATAATAATAATAATAATAATGATCATGATCATAATAATAATAATAATAATAATAATAATAATAATAATAATAATAATAATAATAATAATAATAATAATAATAAACTCAGAGTACTTTGGGTTGCGAACACTGAATGGACGAAGGACGGCGCACGACTGGCCATCTGATAAACGCAGCTTACTTACAAGTCAGCTGAGGTAAAAGTGACGTGCTTATTTTATTATCTGTTTCTCGCGTCAAGATAGAACAGATGGATAGGGAAATGAAATATGATAAAGCAGAAGGAAACTAGGAAGCAGAAAAAAGTTACACTTGAGGAAGGAATTTTGAAATAATCATCCGGAATGCAAAATGTTTCGGAAAAAAAAAGCAATGAATGACATCGTTTTCTTTTTTGAAAGGTCACATAGTTTTCCTGGGTGCGATGTGACCTCGGGTGCTCTAGGTGAGGACCCGAGAGACAGGATTTTGCATAATGATTCCCTTAGCTTTAAAACACGTGACAGTCGTGACGTCAAACAGAAAGATAGTAAGAAAAATTTGAGAGGAAAAGTAAGCAGACGTAAATTGGAATGCTGTATCAGGTGCAAGAAGTAATGGAATGTGTTTATTGTTGGGAAATTTAAGAAACAAAAACACCGTGATTAAATGCAAATTAACAAAACTAATGATGATGTGCTGTGATGATAACAGTAAAAATAACAATACCCTTTACAATAGCAACAATAATCTTTGATAGAAAAACCCCACCAAGATGAACGAGAACAACGACAGCACCTTTTGCCATGGAGCTACTCCAAGAGGCTTCAAATCAAGGCTTACTAACATTCTGTGGATTATTTTTACTGATGAGTTCAAACGTGTTCCATTATGTCAAGCCTCTGTACATTGGACGGGTAACAAAAAAGATCCTCTTTGCACGAAAATTATTGTCAAACCGTTACAAAAATCCTGTATTTTTAAATTTCTCTACTTGAAACAAAACCACCCTGCTTGGGAAGGCGGATTGGCTTCGTTAATCCAGCGGACAAATGTACAAAAATTGGTTTAATTATTTACTTTATAATAAGAAAAAAAGATAAGCTCATAGTCGGAGAAAATCAACTCACCTTTAAATGAAGAATGAAAGGTGTGTGTTATGCTTGTATCTACCTAACTACAGCTCAGTATACATACACCATATATGTATGTATATATATATTTCTGTACGCTCAATTCCTGGCACATACCAGTCCAATTTTCAGGGCTATTTTGTCCTGTTAGCGTCGCACAAACATGCACGCGATTACATTATGCTCAGCCAGGGATGCATATATCTAGGATACGGCAACACATTGTATTTTGTTTCATGTGTTCTGTATTGATGTCTAGGCAACAAACACATACAGCTCGCAAAATATATTGACCGCAGTATACACGCGCCCAATGTCTGGGCCCCATTTTAAATGAACAAATTACCATTAGTATAGTCATCTATTAAGTAAATGGAAGGCTTCGCTAACGCCAGTGAGCAGAACTTTTTATGACAGGTTTAACGTTTTAATACAATAGCGAGTAATGTTGAATATTTCGTAACGTCCACTCGGAATCATTTGTGATTCTTGAAGAGTGTGACTGGAATACAGCACTGTAATTTTGGGGAAAAAAAGCAAAAATGTTACAAGGACAGATGTGAAAATGTTCACTTTAAAACCGTGCCATTGCCCCAGCTTAAAGACGAACAGGCCTATAGTTCTTGAAAGGAAACGAGTATATGCACCCAAAACGTCGACGTCGTCTTCATAATTATCATCGGATAGATCAAAATCCTAAACGTCTTAAATGTTCTCCTATAGGGTTTTTGCGCAAATCATCGATACATGCATCAGCATTTGTTGTTCCTACGTGCCTCACGAATCTTGTACGGTGTCTGTTGCTCAGTGAGGAAAGGACGAGTCCAGACCCATTCGCTGCGCACGGATTGTGAAAGAAGTGAAGAGAAGAATTGGCTCATGGAGTCGCTATGCTTAGTACACATGTATGTACATCATCTTGCAACACAGATCCGCCAGCCACATGCAGTCTTCCCGGGACTCCGTTCTGAACCCTCATGCAAATCATAGCAACTCTAAATACAGCATTGTTCGCTAAATCCGAGGAGTTTTTTTGGAAAAAAAAGCTTCACCGAAATTTACTTTTAACCTTTTCTGGATCCGAGTAAGACTGCATGATATAAACCTTCCTTGGTTCAAATTCAACGAAACTGCCAAGGAAAGCTATAAACCCGGGGCGTGCCATTACAATGGCTCTTATTTACAATTCTCATCAAATACTGTTAACACAGGAGAAATTTACGGCCGGATGCTCTTGGGTGTTTTGAGCAGAAATGGGTTCATGCTATTAGTTGCCACTTTCACCGAAGCACGGTAACTTCCTGCCATTGTCACAAGTCAGCAACCGGACCAGCAGACGTTCTCTTTAAACAATTGGTAAAACTGACGTGAAAAGGATAACTTTTCATATATAACGTGCATAAATTTTGTCTATGGCAACTGAGCTTGATGCAATATATATCTTCTAAATATAGTTATTACGTCTCGTATTGGGCCACCAAGTATATATTTGTTTGAAAACACGTCAATAATCGGCCAGGCACATCCTAATGCTTTACCTATAGTCACATTCAAGTTTTGAGTTACCCATTTTTTATATAAAATCTATACCTCTGTATTATGTGCTACCTGGCGCTAGGTATATCCAGGTAGCCAGATCCACTGTTCTATTCACGCACTTACGTAGAGACTGTAATCCAATTTCTGTAAGAAATTGACCAGTCCACATAAAACAGGATAAATCCTTTAACCCCTTTCATCCGAAACCTCTCAAGGGCACTCTGATATAAACTGTAGTGTGCTTTAGTGTTGCTACGTTTTTCCCCGCTTGCAGAAAACAGATTAGAAATTGTACATATGAATTATAACAGTAACATTTTATTAGTCGTCTGACTTCTTTTGGTCCGAATGTTTCCCATCCTGAACCAAAGAAAATGAATTCAACCCTATCCACAAAGTATAGACAATTTTTGACGTTGTTAATAGGGATGGCGATGACGTCAATTTCAATGTCGTTTGCTTGTATTTTCTTGTATTTTCTTGGTTATTCTTGCGCTGTCATCGTGGACACGTCTGTAATAAAAGTATGAGCAGGGTAATAGGCCGTTGCCCCCGTCAAAACCTTCGCCCCTCGTGGCTTGAACATCAAGCCCCCCCCCCCCCCCGACCGAATTTGTGACTCGGTATGGTGACAAGAAAAGTTAAAGCTCTATACGTACATATTTGTATATATATATATTATTTATATATTTACAAATATATCAGTGATATTTGCACTTATATCTGATCATTATATTGGTTTTCCTGCCAGTCGGAACAGCAGAATGAAAAAAATGTCGGATCTATGACATTCATGTCGGTGGAAATGAATCATATTTACCATAATATACCACAAGAAGGGGCGGGGGCAGTTAGGGTGGTATCCAGTTCCTTGATAAAGGTAATAATTTTGCCCTAAAACAAGGTACAGAAAACAAATCTACATATAATGACTGGCACGAACTATACGGGAAAATAAAGTGGCACCCCCCCTCCCCTCCGCTATAAAACATAAAATTTATACCAAAAATTTGAGCTGAAAACTTTTGTTGACACTGAACAGTTTCAGCAGTGCTCATCATATGGGGTTTGTTTGCATGGGCATGATAATATACGATTTCATTGTTTGCACAGTCAGTAAGCTAGTATTCCATGTGAACGTATGCTTATGCATACCCCACATACGAATGCGTATACGACATGCGAGCATGCGAGCATGCGTTAATTTTGATTCCATAAATACGTAATAACTTCCAATGTATAGCCTTTCTGGCGGGATATTTGGAGGGTGAGGCTTCAAAGTGATCAACGCGTCAGAAGTATATGTACAGCAACAGTATGAAATACTCATAATGATTCTGATAACATAGAAAATATTATTACAACGCAAGAAACACAGAAAGGTTCGACACCGTTCGTGGATATATAGCATCAACGAAAGACGATATAAGCAAGGAGCATACCATCTGCTCAAAGAGTTACAATCAGATGGGGAGAATTTCTAAGAATATTTTCGATTGACTAAAGAACAATTTGCACAACTATTGTTTCTGATCGAAGGAGACCTTGTGAAACACTGTATGAGCAGAGACGTCAGAAGTCCAAGAGGAAGATGTGCTTTATGCTTAAGGTAATTATAACAAAAATAACGATCATGTTATGAAAATATCTTGATTTGATAATACAGCTCTTTCTATGATGTAACAATTGTTTTCACAATATTTTGGAGCATAGTAACATTTTAATCAGCCTCGAGCTATATAAGTTCTTCGAACAGCCATGTAAATGTATTTTCATGGACCGAAGTATTTCTTTAGCTCCAAAACTGAAAGTCACAAATTGCTTTATATTTATTTTCATAACGATCTAAATATGTTTAAGACCAAGAATGTTCAAATGTTCCGTATTTTCGCACCAAATAAATATACCCGTTTCTGGCACTCACTAAATATAAGCTATTATCGAACAATATTTTAAAGCAATTTTATACTTTTCAAGATCTCAACATATTAAGCCTTAAGATTCTATACTCATCAACATCCTATAATTTAGCACGAAATTGACATGCATGTTTTTTGCGCTTAATAAATATTAAACAGCTCTGGATTATATTTTTCATAGATGTATTAAGCACCAAACAATCAACCAATTATCTGTATTTTAATTGACATTTGTTAATATTTACGTTCACCAATGTTCTGTACTGTGGCACCAGATCAAATCAAATGTTCATTGCACTTACTATATAAAAACTGGTATGAAGAAAGGTATGTCTAACAACTGCCCATTAAGGTCTCTACATATTAAGTAAAAAAATGTATATTATGCTCTTTAAGTGAACACAAAATTAAACACATGGTGATCGGAAAATACCACACAGTCCCCATCTAATGACGTCATTTAATCGGAATTCCATATCCGTCTGGCATGCGAATGTATTTTGAATCGCTACATGTAGCGATTACTGAAGTCAGACACGATTTTTTTTTTTACTTTCTACAGTAAATTTGAAGGACAAAGTGAATATTTTTACTAATCGTTCTCAGATATATTGAACGCGGGTGTCCAAGTCTCCAGGCAAGTAGGGGACATATTTTAAAACCTATAATACACCAATAAAATCTCTTACAAGTTACATTAGTTATAAATTTCAAATGACCACTCAACACGATTCTGGGTATTAATGATAGTTCAAAAAATATCACTGTTTTTATACGTAAAGATTGTTTCAAGTGGCCTGAAATAGACAGGCGTAAAAATAAGTATTCTAAGAAGTTAACCTTTACATCGAATTTTGTTTCCAAAGTTTCTTGAGTTAAAAATACTCTATTTTCCTTCACCATGCCTTTTATATACAGATGCTTAAAATACGGTTTTCTTGTCCATTGTTATATAAGGATTAAACAATAAATTGAATAAAATTCATTGCGGATTTGACTAATATTCTTAGGATAAAAGTACTTACAAAATAGGTTCTAAGTTTTTATCAATTTTTTATAATATAAGGTAAATCAAAATCACATCTACTCATGACAAAAATCTTCAATTTTAATAAATGGTATAAATTTCCAAAATACTGACTTGCATTTCACTTTATTAGAACCATATATTCGCCGAATTCAACTCAATTTCAAAGCATATACATGTGTCTTAAAGTGCATTACTTTTAAGGCTCCTTTATCTGAATTTTTAAAACATGACTAAATTTTTTTAAGTTTCGAGTAGATTGACTTCATACAAAACCACATATCATAGATTGAACATCTAATATATCATTGTCACGCATATGTATCAGAGAAGCAGGATGTTTTGGTTTAGGGACTGCAAGATTCTTAACATCTACATTTTACCTATCAAAGATAAATTGTACAATCTCCAAACTTTTAGTATTTTTAAAGGATTATAATGTACCTTCCAAATTTAATTGATATATTTCTAGTTCAATTGCAGCAAAGGTAATACACACTGTATGAAAACTTTCTTCCTTCCAAAATACACGAAGATCCCAGTCTTCTGATAATTTTGTTGCTCCAAGCCAGTACAGTGCAATCTTTTCTATATTACATTTCAAGCCAGACAAATTCTAAAATCTGCAAAAACCTGAAATATCAGTTTTTTCGGATTCTCTGTCAGCATCAAAACGGGTAGTATCATCCAGTAATTGACTTTACTACAGTTGAACCAAATATTGAAATTTTTATTCAATCTAATCAGTGCTGCTAGTATTTCAATAGCTAAGACAAATAAAAAAAAGGAGCAAGGGGGCATCCTTGTCGGACACCACGAGATAGAGGGAAAAACTCTGATGTATAGCAATTGTTGATAACGCAAATGGTAGCATTGCAATAAATTGTTTGGACTCATTTCTGAAAGAGTGCACGAAAGTTTAATGATGATAGTACCATATCTATGATACTCCTCTCTATAGTATCAAAAGCCTTTTCTAAATCAACTAGAAGTACCAGGCCTGATAAATTTCGGTCCTTATAGTACTTAATTATATCTGAAATTAATCTAATGTTTCCACCTGTATATCGCCTTTTTCGTGTCCGGTTTGATCCTTATTAATCAAAAAGGCAAAAACTTTTGTTATATCATGGCACAAGTATTGGCTAAAATTTTATAGTCGACACTTAGGAGTTATAGGGATCGCCAATTCTAAAAAAAAAAAAAAAAACGCTCCAGATCTATCTTTCTTTTGTATTAATGAGATTAACACCTCTGGTTTTACCTACTGGCAGCTCATTGGGGTTATTCTAGCACAATATTGAAGAATTGTGGGATTCATTATGTCCTGGTAACGTAATTATTTTACCCGCTGAAATAATTAATTTAGGATGCTATTCATCTCATTGTAAATATGCATTTCATAATGGTATCCTTCAAGCCAAACAATTCATACAAAAACAACACTGTAACAAACGTCAAGTGTCATTTGAAAGTTTTCTTGCAATACTCAAGTTCAAAATATCAGTACAGCAACATGTTTTGTATTCTCAAGGAAAATATGATTTGTTTGAGAAAAGGTGGTTTGTTATTTTCAACAATAATTCCTGATTCAGAGTTGATGTATAAAGACTTATGATACCACAAATACGTACACAGTTATTTAAGATTATAATTTGATAATTTTTTATATTTGTCGATATCCAGTATTTCTATATCTTTGTACTGTGCAAAAATGAAATATCTATCTATCTATCTATCTATCTATCTATCTATCTATCTATCTATCTATCTATCTATCTATCTATCTATCTATCTATCTATCTATCTATCTATCTATCTATCTATCTGTCCATCTGTCTGTCTATCTATCTTTCTATCTCTCTATGTATGTATGTATGTATCTATCTATCTATCCGTCCATCTGCCTATCTATCTGTGTGTCTATCTGTCTGTCTATCTATTTATAAGTCTCTCTGCATGTCTGTCAGTCTCTATCTATCTATCTATCTATCTATCTATCTATCTATCTATCTATCTATCTTTCATCACACAGTGTTAAAAAGATGGCTAACCTGTTTCTAAGTTTCCAGTTTTCAAAGGCGTACCTCACGACGGAGAAGGTTAAAAATTCTGTATTAGCCATTTGCCACACCCTGCTGTCAAAGTGAACATACATACTTTTTTCCACCATAAAACAGATGACGTGTGTGTCTGTATCCGCACCACCAAGTGTCTGCCTGAGATATTAAGTTTTCAATAAATCATGTGTCTATCTATTAACAAAATCTCTACCATAAATACTTTACTCGGCTTAGCTATCCCTTTTTTCTTTCACTCTGCTCGCAGGGGGTGTTTTGCTCTTGTTTTTTATGTCTATTGATATCGAATATACATGTGCAGATGGACAGTATTGTATGGCGAGATGGCAATATGCTACTTAGTCACACAAACAGCTCTTTCATCATTCCGGATGCATGGGATTCCAGATTACCATTTACGTTCAATATACTAATAAAAAGAAAATGCAACATGTCTGGGGCCGAGGTGTGCACTTATGTTAATAATTGTATGAACTTAACCCTCTTCAACTTTGATTAAGCACCGAGTCAACATCTTCACTTGTCGTGGGTTGGGCTCTAAGCACCCTACTCACGCCAAAGAAGGCCTATCAAGCCCATAGCCAGCATGAGGCAGACGAGGCAGTGGCCTCGTCCAGAATTTTCCTCCCATCCCACCCCCTTCATTACTCAGTCAGTCTTATTAATCGAACTGTCCCCCCTGCATGGTAGGCCTACTGACATATTATCAAACTGAAATGGAAGAGTATTGTATCTGCAGTCTGTATGATAAAGCAAGATGTGAGACCTATTTATGTGTTGGTGAAGTACCAGTCTTCACGTTCCTCAAGGGAACGTCTGGTCGCCTGTGCACATAGTGTGGATATTTAGATACGGCTTTTTGACATCCACATGAGTGGTACATGGATAATTTAACAGCGACCAGGCATGTCCAGTGTAATCCCTTTGTGTAATCAACTTGTCTTGTCAGCAGATACAAGGAAATGCAGATCTTTATTTTAAGTTCAATACACACAGTAAGTAAATAATTAAGGTAAAGAATCATTCCCACTTTCTTGAGACCGTACCTTACCCATCCCTTCAACAACACTCACTGCACGCACAAGACTCAAGTGTGTATATGTGTATGTCATTTGATGCTGGGCTAGTAGTGGGTGCAGCAGCAGTGCGGATCCGGGGGTGGGGGTGGGGGTTCAGGGGGCCCAGACCCCTCCTGTTCTTGCTTTTTTAATGCCCTATAGATGCCGAAAATGCCGTCTGAATCAAATCAGCGGACAATTTGTCCTTAGCCTGCGTATACGTGGCTTAACACGTTCTACTGCATTGATGCGTATCATACAGCTAAAGGCGTCCAGCTATCGGCAGGGCGTAACCGTGGAAGCCTGGCAAGCGCAACTGACGTTGAATGAATATATTATTTGAAAGGTAAGTTATTAGATTTACTTACTAATCCTAAATGATCATCATAACGATAGGCCTACACCGACTGCAAGTGACTCTTTGTGTTACCGTAGATTTTATCTACATTCATAGGGCACAGAGTACACGCTGAAACGGTTAACTTTCGTGAAGCACTGAATGAAGCCATAGACATACCGATAGTAAAGCCATCGTGATAACTAGGCTTATATAGGCCTAGGCACAGGAAAACTTATGTCAACTTTTGTATCCATGCATTACTAATCTTAATCTAAGTTAGGCCTATAGATAAGCCGTCTGAAGCCGGGATAGTCTGTTTTGCGTTAAAATCCCGGACCCTGTCACACACGCAATACGCCGTGGGAAAAAATTACTAAGGTCTATTAAAAAATCTTTAAAAATCTCTCAGGGGTTGCACTACACATGGCTATGTCATGCTATCATAGCTACTGCTGCATGGCTGTATAAAGGACAACACGTCAAACCATTTTATCTTCTAATTGGCTGTGATTTTGTGCTCAGTACATCTGGCAGTATATACAGCACTAGTAAAATTATTAGATCTTTGTAGCTCCTTTCTGGTTTGGTTGTATCGGCTCCATGCGGTTTGGCTTTCAATACATAATTCCATGCTAAATGTAGTACAAGGAATCATACGGATACAATAAACTTTTTTTCAGACTTATAGATGATATTTGGATCCACTGTCATCTCAAGTGTCAGAAACACAGCTCTCCAAACTGTCCACTTACACTTTATAGATTAAATGTTGTGAACGCAAAAAAAAAAAAAGTGTGGTGAACCAAGTGAGTGGGTGCCGACTAGGGCCAGTAGAACCCATCCTTCCCGTTAACAGTTTGGGACTTGTCTAAGCCCATATGCCATACCCGGAAAGGAAATATGAAAACTAACTGGAAAAGCCCAGTTTAGTGAATTTTATGTGTCTCAGATATCGAATTTTCATATCTGAAAACAGTCTCAAATACCAGAAAAAGGCGTCTGAGAGTATCGACTTTCAAAAAATTTGCCCGGGGGAGGGGGGGATGTCCCGGACCCCCCGCTGTGAGCTTCGTGTCTTCGGCACTCGCCATTCAAACCGCCCTTTAACAAAGTCTGGATCCGCCCCTGAATGCAGTATACATTGCACAAAGGCAGCTACATCGGGAAGCTGGTTCCAGGTATGCCTTAGGACCAGGACGAAGTTTAAACATACGCTTCATAATTTCTCAAATGACGTATGTAATGCATATTGTTTGATGAATATATACTGTTAAGGCGGGACTCTTAGTTTCACAACACACAACAACAGATTTTCCATGATACTTCGTTTACCGCACAATGGCTGGGAATTGTTCACGCATACGCTGACATTCATATATTGTACATGCTCAATTTTTTTTTCTTCAGTGCATAACTCCCATACTGTGACATGTAGTTGAGAAGAAAAAGATGTTATATTAATCATTTAAACAAAATAAGTGCTGTCAAGATGATTGACTTGTGTCTAATTTGTTTATCACTAGTACAGTTCATATATTGGGATTACATTTGAGAAAAATAAAGAGTGTTGTATCAACATGAATTGGTTCGGTTTAGTTCTCTTAATTTGGTACTTATTGTTACGCACTCTCAATACCAAAAACAAGAGAAAAGATGTTATCATTTATCATTTGTACATAAATTATCACAATGATTGACTTGTATCTAATTTGCTTATTACTTGACAGATATTGGAAATACATTCGAGGAAAATACAGAGTGTTATATCAGTAGGAATTGTTTCTGTGTAGTTAATTTTTGGTATTTAGTGTTAAAACCCTTGGTCTGTGGTTTCTACAGTGCCTGGAAAGTCATGCTGCAGCTGCCTTTATAGCAGCTGCAGCATGACCTTGCAGGGAGTGCAAAAACCAATGATTGTCGACCGGACATGTTGACACTTGAATGAAAGCTCTTTTTTATGATGAATTTAAATGTGCCAATGCCATCTTAAATCTCGGTAAATATATACGAGAAAATGAGGGACTGGTATGGAAGGAGTTAAACATATACTATCACGATTATAAACTTGTATTTTATTTGTTTGTAACTCTACACATATTACAATAACATTTGAGCAAAAAAAAAGAATTTTCACTTTAAAATCTCTCTCAACTTAGACTCTAGCAGAAGGCAAAATCACCATTCCTTAAGAAAGAAAATGCAACACATGTAGGTTTAATATAAAGAGAAAGTTAACAAACCTTAATCTGTAAGCCCACGTACCGTTTGAACACTATCAAGTCCGATATTCTAAGAGTAAAGTCCTATTTTGTACCATTCACTGAAAACCATATACTGAATGTTGAATACTTGTGTACACTGTGTTCATGGCAATGTATACAGAAAGGTAAACTTAATTCACTATCAACTTCTTGCTATTGTATTCAAAATCTTACTTTATTTATTTTGCTTCGACTCCCAAGCTGGTCTTAAACTGACAGCCACGCGGAATAATCAATCATAATTACGTGAAGGAGAACCCGTATTTATGGTGGTGTCAAATATTTCAATATGAAAAGTCCACAAACCAACACGCGAAAAAAAAACAAAAAACACGCAGGTGAAAACAAGAAAACACGAAGGCGAAAGTGCGAAAGGACGACGTGAAAATACGACAAAAATATTTTGTGTTTTCGTATTTTTGCAGTTGTATTTTCGTATTTTCACATTTTCATCATTGTCCTTTGAGTTAATGATAAATGCGAAAACAAAGAAACACAACTGCGAAAGTGCGACAATACGACTGCCAAAATACGACATTACTTATGTCTTATTTTCGTAGTCGTATCTTCGCGTTATCGCAGTGGCGTTTTCTTTTTTTCTCATTTTCGCATTCATTTTTTCATGGTATTTTCCCATACCTCTCGGCTTTGCGGAAACGGGTCCACCAACAGACCGAAAAGAAGAAAAAATAAGCCAAAAGAACCGCAAATAAGCAAAAAGAAGACATACAAAAACGAAAATGCCTCAAAGCACAAGTCTTATGTCATTTTGGGACCCGGTGATAAATAAATGGAATGCATATACACCATAAATGGCCAAAATCATTGCGAGAAGCTTATCACATCCATTCGATGTTTCCAGATGGTAACAGTCAATGCAAAAAAACAAACAAACAAACAAACAAAAACTAAAAAACAAAAAACAAACAAACCACGGAATACCCTGTTTTTTTTCAGTTGTAATACCAATCTGTATAACATAATAGATACCAATATTTATAGAGTCATCATAACAAAATGAAAGGCGATGGTTGTCAAAATATTTGTTTATGTGCTAATTTAGCTTTTGGTTCTTGTCTTGTGCTATGCAGGGAGAGTAATAATTCAAAAACAAAAGTTATATCTATATACATGTAGAATATTGTTTTAGTGGCAGTTTAACAGTTAAGTAGGTTTGGGAAAATTGTTGACTCACTTGGTTGATGTACTTTAAAACTTGCTGGACGCCACGGGGCAGTAAATTGTTAAAATTTGATAAGCAAGATGATTGACCTTCACCTCAAGATTGACACGTTATACCAATTTTACAACAGATATTGCCACAAAGTTGTAACCATGATAAGGAAATCTGTCTCTGCTTACTTTTCTAATCTCCAGCTTCGACTTGATGAGAAAAACATTAATCCTAAACAATGGTGGAGCTTGTCCAAGTCTGTCATGGGATGCAAAATTCACCAAGATATACCCCTAATTATTGACGATAACAAGATCGTATCATGCATCACGGAAAAACGTGAAATGTTTAATTCATACCTTGCAAGCCAGTGCAAATCACACCCTGATGCTGATGCTCCACCCTTGCCCGATTCCACGTTCCAAACTGAGGCACGTTAACGCATTCATGAAGACAGTGTCAAGAAAGTTCTATCTTCCCTGAGACTATCCTCTGCATCAGGCTCAGATAATACAGGGAACATCCTACTTAAGAACACAGCAGATTCGATCTGTAAGCCGCTTACAAAAATCTTCCAACTTTGTCTTAGTCTTTCTCTCTTTCTTGATGCTTGGAAGAGATCCAACATATGGCCTGTCTTCAAAAAGGCCAACAGACAGATTAAAAATAATTATCGTCCTATATCTTTGCTCTGTAATGTTTCAAAGGTGTTTGAACGACTCGTCTTTAATGCACTCCATGAATACTTGGTACAAAATAACCTACTCACTTCCAAAAATTCTGGCTTTAAGGCCAATGACTCTACTGTCAATCAGCTTGTGTACATCCTACACAATATCTACAACGGCCTAGAACAGTCCAAAGAAGCCAGAATGGTATTTCTATATGTGTCCAAGGCGTTTGATAAGGTTTGTCATCCCGGTCTGCTTTTTAATCTTTGACAACTCGGCATCTCTGATAATCTTGTAGCCTAGATTGACAGTTATCTCTCAAACCGATTCCAACGAGTGATTATTCATGGCCAATCTTCACCATGGCTTCCTATTGAAGCTGGTGTGCCCCAGGGTTCCATTTTGGGCCCACTTCTCTTTCTGGTCTATGTTAATGACCTAGTTGACAGTATTACATGTGGTGCCAGACTTTGTGCTGACGAAACCAGTCTACTTGAAGTTGTTAATAACTCCATCGAAAATTCTGATCACTTGACCATTAATCTTTCTGTAATACATAACTGGGGAAAGTTGTGGCGTGTTATCTTTAACGCTTTAAATCTGTTTCTGTCATATTTTCAACCAAACTTATTAAACCACACCATCCATCTGTTCGTCTTGGAGACTCTGAAATATTTGCGGCAGACTCACACACTCATCATGTTATTACTCTCAGTAGCAATTTGTTCTAGCATGCTCACATTACTCGTATTAACACCAAAGCGAGCCAGCAAATTGCCCTTCTGCGTAGATTCAAATATAAACTTTCCCGCAAAGCTCTGATTAAACTTTATTTAACTATGGTTCGACCAATTCTTGAATATGGTTGTGTGCTCTTTGAAAACGGTGGTCAGGGACTTTCTGATCTTATTGAAGCCATACAGTTTTGAGTTGCCAAAATATGCACAGGTGCATTAAGGCACACATCACATGCCAATCTCTGACGTGAACTTGGTTGGTCAACACTCGTCAGCAGAAGAAAGTATTTAAAGTTACTTCTTCTTTACAAATTTTATCATAACTTAACACCCTCCTATCTGTCTCAACTAACTCCTCCAACGTTTAATGCTCGAAACCTCCACCACACTAACTCCATACGTCCCATTAATTGCAAAACTAATCACTTAGACAAATCCTTCCTACCTGACACTGTCAAACTGTGGAACAATCTTTCCTCCGATATAAGAGACTCAATTTCCCTCCAAATATTCAAATCAAAACTGAAAGCAACACAACTAGCAGTGGATCATGTTCCTGTTTACTATACCCAAGGACATGGATTTGCCAACATTTGTCATACCCAGCTTCGTCTTGGACTCTCGAGACTTAACTTTGATCTCTTTAAAGTCAACATGATCCCACAACCTACATGTTCTTGTTCCTACCCAACTGAAGTTCTGCAAAATTATCTGTTCTTTTGTCCAAAGTATTCAACTTATAGAATTAAACTTCTTAACTCCATCATCCCTTCTATTGCTCCCGGCGTCCACCCGAATCTGATTTTACACACAGTGAGTGACAGACTAGCCCATATTCTTCTCTTTCGTAGCGAATTGTCCATTCCCTTCAACATACAAATTTGTGATGCTTTCCACAGATACGCTGTAGATACAAGACATTTCATATTTAAGTTCTGTTATGCATCAGCAGTAATTTTCAATTGACTTAGTCGATGACATACATAATCTTACTTCCCAAGTGTGCTTTATGAAATTTCCTACCGCTAGACAGTATCATTGTGAACAGGAACGTATATGTGTACATTCTACCTGTGGTGAACTGGTTTGCTTTGTTTTGCATTTTGGTGACTTTAACTACTGTGATTTTTGTATGCAGGGAACAAATCTGAAGCATGTACATGTTTCCTGTTAATTGGGTAAGTTTGTTGTTTTGTCCTGTGTGTTTTGTAATATACATTGTGTGTCAGTCCATGTTCTGCAGAACCCCTCGATTAGTGACATCTCGATGTACTATAGGGCGATCTTGTTGAAATAAATATGTTTAAACTGAAACTACCTCAGCTGACTGACAAATATTACAAAGTCTCTGGTCTCTGGGGACCACTGGTCTCAGGTATCTGCTTGTGTCAACCCTGAGACTGTGAGCACTCATACGTATTTTGGCAAGGGCTTTCCTATGCACAAAATCCCTCACTATATTGCAAGAATTTTCATACCCGTGGGCATATTTCAACCTAAGAGTACAGTGATAGTTTTCCATTACGTGAATCGTGCAGGTGGGTTTTAAAGTGGTAATTATACTTTTCAATGATGATTCTTTTGGTAAGCATGACTTCACAAGTTTCAGCACTAGTCAGAGCTTTCAAATTTTTGAAGAATTTCATCTATGTTTTGACACTGGCAGATTCAGAGCTATTATTCGCCTGATAGGCAAAGTATAAAATTTTATCATCCTTTGTTGACTGGATTTTACAGCTGTAATTCAGCACCTTTTTAATATCATGTAACAAGAGAGGGTACGTCCCCAATTCCCCTCTAACAGCCATATTAACAGATCTTTTGTTGACACCCAGAACAAATTTTCAATAATTGATAAAAAGTTTCTCGGCTACAAAATGGGACTCAAAATCTTTGAACATAAGAAGTACCATCAACCGAAAACAGATGTCCATAACTCAGATGCATAAGTACAAATAGGAGAGACCAGGGTGTGAAAGAGGAGCAGTGCATCTTTGGGGGACATGTTAGTTTGTGCAATGATCTTCATAGGTTTGAAGCATGCTTTTGATGCTTTGTCACATTAACTTTTTTGGACTTGGTGGAAAGCACCATTGCACGTGAAGTTAATTCCCATGTAGCAGTATTCATTAACTCTATTGAGGGGAGAATTTCGATACTAAAGTACTTCACTGTGTGCATTCCCTCTTGAACCAAAAACAATATAGGTTGACTTATCAACATTATGTATGTGTGTATGTATGTATGTATGTATGTATGTATGTATGTATGTATGTATGTATGTATGTATGTATGTATGTATGTATGTATGTATGTATGTATGTATGTGTGTCCTTACGCACGCAATCTGCTTTCTCTTTTTACAACATGGAAAACGATATATCTACCTATGGGCCAACAATTGTTTAAATTATCTTCCACCATGTTTCATCTGTTGTGAAAAACTAAATTTTCTTCGCGCCTATACTCCGCATAGAATATTATATACAAAAAGTCCAACAAGCCAAACATTTCCACATATAAAACAATATCAATGCCCCATTCAAAATCATATATTCCGTGTCAGCTCTATTCACAATTGTAATGTTAATGTCATGACGAACAGATAACACTCCTGTCAAGCAGCCTGTATAAATTTACATAAATCCTTTCACTGCCAAGTTTTGGACTGAGTCAACAGCTTTCTTCCACGCGCTTTGCGCGCAATACACCTGCAGTACGCAGAGAAAAGCTGTCGACCTGTACCATAAATTTTCTGGAATTTTAGTCATGCTGGGACTTGAATGAAAGGTCTTTTCAAAAGGGAACGGAATCTAGTACCTTGATTTGAATTCAGGGCAGTTCCTTTTAAGGGGTTTGATTACATGACCTGTGTTTCTATCACAACAACACGATATACATTGGAATTTCTAGTCACATTTTTGCTGTGCTATGGCTGTGAAAATTTGGCAATCAAAAATTATCTTTATTTCAAAACGGAAAATGTATGTTGATGACAGTTAATTTGGAACCTGGTCAGTTCATATTAAATCTGCGGATACCCACTCACTTTGGTTTAAGATTCACTACATTTTTTATCTAATACTCTACAACAATTAAAGGGAATAGATTGGAGCTCTTGTTTCCACATTTCAAGTATTTTTTTCATAATTTATAGTTAGTGGTGCACAGAATATGTAAATTTTCTTCGAAAAAAATATATGGCCGGTATATGTATTGTGTGTGCAAGACCCACATCTGAGTGAGTAATTGAGACAGATTACAGCGCTGAGTCTTGGTTTTGTTTTCCATTGATATACTTTTTTTTTCATTTTTAACCCCAAGTCAGCTGACCTTTTAGGATGGTGAGTGGTCCGTCGTCCGTCCGTCCGCCCGCCCACAATTCACATTTTCGACTTCTCTGAAACTGTGTGCCAGATTCACTTCAATTGGTGGCAATGCACCATGTTCTGGGTCTCTACCACGTTTGTACAAATGGCTAGTTTCTTTATTTGTTCACCAGATGGCGCTGAAATTTTGATATATATATGTATTTTTAATTTTGTGTGTTTTTGCATTTTTTTTTTGTTTTTGTTTTTTTGTTTTTGTTTTTGTTTTTGTTTTTGTTTTTTTTGGTTTTGTTTGTTTTTGACTTCTTCTCCAGAACCGTCATACTGATTAAACTGAAACGTAGTGGATATGTTCCTTCTGGATGGGTCAAAGTTGTTCATTAGGTGGCACTGCTATGAATTCCTAATTTTTAATGATTTGTTTCGATGCGGGTAATTATTGGTAAATGCACCTTTCCTATCGATTACTATGAAAGTCAATAGGCATTCGAATTCACATTTTGGCCTTTTCCGAAGAAACTGTCAGTCAGACTGACTTCAAACTTGGTGGTAATGTACCTTGGATGGCTCTCTAGCAGGTTTGTTCAAATGGTCACTCTCCAGTGATTTTTATGTCTGTGTAACAACACAGACATTTTGTTTTTCTAGGAATTCTTTCTTTCTTTCTTTGTATCTTTTTTACTTTCTCTCTTTCTTTCTTTCATCTTTCTTTCATCTTTTTTTTTTACAGGCAAATTTGTCTGACGTTTCGTTTGAAAAGTATTGTACGTAGAAACTCCAAACTTGGCACAAGTATACTTCTATAGATGAAGTCTCGCCTTTTTATTATGAGAGGTCATGCTTTTCAAAATTATGCAAATGAGGGCTAAGTAGAGTTTTAAATCTTCAATATATTATGTACTATCGTAGATGTGGTTCCAGGTGTATAGGAATTCAGTCATAGCAAGGTAAAGGTCATCTCAAATGTCAAGGTCATGTCAAGGTCAAAGGTCATGTCAAAGTCACAGGTCAATTTTAGGCCAAAGGTCAATTTGGAGGTCAAGGTTTATTTCAGGTAGAGGTCATTTCAAGGTCAGAAGCCACTTTTGACGGTGGCTTTCTTCTAGCCATAACTTGGTCAATTTTTATTCAATTTTGATCATGTTGGGGTCAAATTGTAGCTACTGTAACACTGCACATTTTAAAACTTACATATGACTTCTAAATGTCAAAGGTCAAGAAAGTCATTTGGCCCTTTGAAAGTTTTATACAGTTATAACTTGGCCAATTTCCATCCAATTCTAATCATGTTGGACTCAAACTGTAGGTATTGCAACACTGCACATTTTTGTAAGATCATGTAACCTCAAAAGGGCAAAAGTCAAGGTCATTTGGCCCTTTGAAAAATTCATCTTGCCATAACTTGGTCTATTTTCATCTGATTTGGTTCATGTTGGGCTTAAATTGTGGGTATTGTAACGCTGTGCAATTTATATGTGACCTGTAAAGGTCAAAGGTCAAGGTCGTTTGGACTTTAAATTTTCATCCAGCCATAGGCTTTATGCAATGCAAGTACCAAAGGATAAAAGTAGCATTTAATATTTACAACTTTTGAAGGCACACAGACAGATCTTTTTTCCAGTTATATATATATATATATATATATATATATATATATATATATATATATATATATATATATATATGGGGGGGTCTTTTTTTACTATGGAAATTTCTAGTAATGGATATAACGTAAATCATTTTGGCCAGATTTGTGTCAAACTTGGTAGGGATGTACCTTTGATAAGTGTCTACCTACTTTGTCCTATCCCAAGTTCACAGAACCATGTCTGACGAATCTCTAGGTCATCTGAGGATGGGCTTATCACACAGCCCTCTTGTTTCTCTCACGTCTAACTTTTGGGATTCCTGATCATAATGAAAGGAATCCGAAATTCTGTGCCAGCTTTGAAAATAACTGTAGATTTTGTTTGAGGTGATTGCATTTAAACTTAACAGGAAGAAAGTACATCGACAAAATCAAACATATCACATATCAGGCCTATTTGTGTTAGAGAAATATACCTCTCTGATTCATGATCCTGATCATGTTTGTAAAGCAGGGAGTAACCACCCCCCCCCCCCCCCCCCCGCCGTACGCTGGTACAAGTAATAATTTTGCCCTAGTGAAAGTTCCGGATTTATTTAAAATTTACAGATAATATTTGGTACGAACTATGGAAATTAAAATGGCTCCCAGTACGTAAACTACGGCAAACAAAGTGCCCAGCACAGCATGCCAATTTATTCCACACAAATTCCCCACTACGAACAAGATGAACGTGATATATAAAAAAACGTCATAATCATTATTTCGGATGCTGATTCTGTCTTTGTTGACAGACTAACAGTAAAAGTCTATAGGAAAAGAAATAAAAGGAAAGGTTTGATTGCATTTTGACTACCGGGTATAGATCTCCTATCTCTACAAAGACTTCATCAAGATTAATAATTTTAGTATCGGTGGACGGCTCTCTGAATACACGTTCACGCAACATCAAAAAAAACGTAATTAGTAACTTTAAAAGCCTCCTACTATTTGTAAATACAGGGAAATGGATTGAGACATTCACGTCCCTGGTTAAAAACAAGGAGGCGGAGCTTTTTTGTATTCACCGAGTCTGAGACAGTCAAAGTGCCATCAAGCATGATCAGAAGGCAATAACTGGTCTTTAACCCCGATGACACAATCCCGTTCTTAAAGAAGAGTCAGTGATATTAAGTGTTTTTCCTATCTAGACGCCGTAAAGTGTTTGCTTTCAACGGCAGACTGGGTGAACGCTTAAAACTTACATACGTAACAATTCAAAATGGACATCGACAAATCAGAAACAGTTTATTTTCACATGTGAACAGAGAGTAGGCCAAGATGCAAAGGGTCATGTAACAGTTCAGGTTTCGGGCTAACACTTAAATGTACACATGTCTAGACAGTTTAATTGTGTATATTTCTCATTGTAATTATTCAACCCGTCAAACTGTATGTAATAGATATACAATGGTCCCCAGGTCGATTATAATGATACCGACCGACCGCGAAGCGGGAGGTTCGGTATCATTATAATCGGCCGAGGGACCATTGTATATCTGTTTTAGTTCTATGCTCAACAATACAAAGAGAGTTTGCATTTTCAAACAGCCCTAAAAGTGCACCACCAAGGTTAAAGTAGAAAAACAAAATATCCACCAATGAATGACAAAAACAGCCTTAAAGGGGCACCATCCACGGTCAAAGTGATAAAAACAAAATATCCACCAATGAATGACATATGTATTCGGATTAAAATGTCACACACTGGCGCATGCTTTTGTTCCCCGAAATATGAAGCAGTTGGCTTGAGGCTTGCGGACAGTGGTCAATATGGCAAAATTACATACACATCATGATGATAATGATACTGCTGCTGCTGCTGTTGCTGCTGCTGATGATGTCGATATACAATTGAGTCAAAATCTGTACATATACTGAGGACATGGAACAGACTGCTGTGGATCTTGGTATATCTGTGCACCAATTAGCAAAGGCATTGGAAATGTATGCATACTGGACATGCAGAACCCCGATGGCCCCTTTATCATCCAGTCCTGGAATTTCTCAAAGGGTATGTGTGGGACTCATTTATTTCATTTATTTGTGTATTTCTTGTTTTCTTTTCTTTTTTGACATATGAAGTACTAGTATTGAAATATGGAAATCAACAATGCTAACTGAGCTATGACACCGTGGCCATATTTAATTTGTAAAATAAAATACTTCAGTGAAGGAAACCTATGCCATCAATATGTTTTAGGTTTTTTTTTTTTCTTTTTTGGTCCTTTCATTTTTTTATTGAAATAGGTGCTTCTTGTTTTATTTTGCATGTTATGGAACAAAAATTATATTCGACAGGCTTCATGTTAAAATTTTGGGGCGATTTTCTACAGACACAATTTGTAATATCCTTTGTCACAGTGTTGTAAGGGAATGGTTAACATGTCTTTTCTGTTCAACAAAATGCAGCGATATATTTTAGTGAGTCTCAGTGATTTTATTTTATTTGAATTTATTTGGAAAACCAACATACACATCGTAAATTACACAGATGGAACATATAGAAAATATAATACAGCAAACACTAAATGCATCATACCAGACACTGGTGATCAGTGTCGTTCTGTCATTTGTTGAACGCAGTGGCATGAGTTTATTTCATGTAATATAAACGTGTTCAAAGGAATGTAAATCACACAATCTCCACATTATTAAAATTGATGACTTTATTTCATGTAATACATGCCTTCAATGATAGTTGACGGATATTAATTAAGGTTAACTTTAAAGGCTGCACGGAGGTAACGAATTTGTTAAAGAGATGTATGTGGCTGCAGGACTCTGCGATACATGTTCAAAATATATGACACAGATATGGTATGATTAAAATATTTTCATGTTGATTGATTGCATCATAATCTTTGTTCCTTTTTTCATCTTAGGGGATGGTTCTTTGTTCTCAAGCGGTAGATATCAGCACGCGAGGTACGTTTTTGTCATGATACCAACCCTCCCGAAGAACAATAGCTATTGCTTCTATTGTAAAGCAAGGCGGTAGGATATATACCAACCCCTTGGAAACAAAGGAACTATGAACTAAGTTTTATTATTTAGAGTGTGTCTTCTGGCGGGATTAGAAAAGCCGCGTGATATTTGACCCAGCAAGTTTGCAGCCGGTCTCAAATTTATTAACTTCAAAAGCATTGACAACTTGTCGGTAGCTCCAGCCAATCACAGTCCACCTGGTACTGGTGGGGTAAATGCAATAATTACTTTGAACATGAATGTACCACACCTTCACGATTTGACCAAGGACAACGAGCTGTCCGTGGCAGCGGAGAACCACACTTGCCTTGACACCTGGAAGTCTATGATTTTCTGCCGCCAGGTATGTATTGTTTTATAATTCGTTTTTGTTTCCTTTAGCAAAGCTGACATTAAATGACCCGCACAGTTCTTTGAGAGTTTGTGGGCTGAGAGTTCGAATGTTGTTTCGTCATGTTGTGAACTTGAATGCTTGGGTTTGAATGCGTCTTCGCTTTGTCTTTAACTTCTACCCTCGAGGAAGGTAGTAAGAACATTTGTCTGTTGTTCCATGGATCTATTTACGGGGGCCATGGTTGTTGGGGAAGTGCATTCAAGTGTCAGGGCTTGGAATCGTTGGAGGATGGTCGGCGCTTAGCCTGAAGAGAAGAACATGAGCGTGTGGCATGGATTTTAGGTTTGACAGGGATTTACCAGGAAGAAAATACGGGATCAGACCTGCACAGGACTATCGGGTACAGTGCTGGGAGGAAAGATATTGAATGTTAGAATTAGAAGAGAACAGTGTTAACTGGATTGACATACTTTGAGGAAGACAAGGGAAAGACGGTAGCCTTTATGAGGGCTCCCATGCCTGTGAGCCTGGGAGGCCAGGGCAGGGCTAAACTCAAAGGGAAATATCTTTCTCTTTCTTTGTAACCTATATCATACATGTATGTGATACTGAACCGCGGCAAAGTCGAAACGTAAAGTAGGCCAATTGAGGTGTCTAAAATTTCAGAAGCCATGTATTTATGAAACATGACGCAAGGGAGGCTGGTCCACACTGCGTTTGGCGAACGTATTCCATGTACTTAAGTTGGCATACAGGGATTCTCTTTCCTCTGTGAAGTCCCGTCGCGTAATTTGGACGGAATACGGCACCAGTGTTTTACAAGAAAAGTAGGGCATGCATTATTAGAAACTTTTGCAGATGAAGTATACAGGAACTCTCGCAGGGCCGTTCTTGAAAATCCACCGTCCCTGCCGTGAAACTTCAGTGACTTTCTGTGGTAGCGCCTTATTCCGCCAGGAAACCAGTGGTGGATTCTAAATTATTTAATTTGATTTGAATTTATATGGTGCAAGCCAATGTTAAATAATACATCGAGATAGCATTACATCGAAATCATATCGGTAATTGTGTACAAGACTCCACATTGACAGTATTACAGTGTAAATAAAATTTTACAAATTGTTAACATAAACGTAGGAAAAATGGGATGTGGGTCAACCCCCACCTAAGAAAAGTGCCATTGTTGGCAAAAAGTATAATCCAAAGCTCCAAAACACTGTCGCCATATTCTGAGAACTTCCGGAAGTTTTCATGGAGCGTAATTTAATAGATGTTTTTAAAAAATGCAACTGTAGCTTGCACTTGGAATGTAAGAGAAGTCTGGTTGTTTCCGCTTTAGCATGCTGCTACCCCTTTTCGAGTGACTCGTATTGAAAGTTTGTGAGTTATTTATTATTATCTATTTTTTTATAGGTTAGACCACACTTAGAGTATGCTAACTCAGTGTGGAAACCGCATAAGGCCAAGGACATTGATCTGATTGAAAAAGTACAAAAGAGGGCGACAAAGCAAATACCAGGGTTGAGAGATATGTCGTATGAAGAAAGACTGAAGAAATTGGGACTGTGTACATTGGCCTATAGAAGACTACGAAGGGACATCACCGAGGTGTATAGGATTTCAAAAGGATAAACCGACCCAGAAACTGCACCCAGTTTAAATTTGATTGGAGAAACAAGCACTAGGGGAAATGGGAAAAAACTTCTAGTCTTAACAGCAGAAGGACGTCATAACTATGGGCAGAACTATTTCACTCTATAAATTTAATATCATAAGAACTAGATTGGACATGTTTGATATGGATACAGAGGCTTATAAGCCTAAATTCATTATTTCTGTATTGTATTGTATTGTATAGACACTTCGTGTGAGAAGCCACACAGGACTTTTGTAAGACCCTTATTTATTCTGCAATGCGGATTTAATTTTTTTCGAAAGCATAGGCCCGACCCGTCATATTACACCGTATCACATCATTTTCATGAATTTATTACCAAAATAAAACTGAAGAAACATGTATAAGGTAGGGCCTTGGGCATACTTGGTTTAGCCGGAAAGTTAAGATCCAGGCGGGTGAGTGGTTGTCCCAGCCCTCTTAAGCTTGTTATGCCCAAAGCTAATAGCTTTAAAGAAATAAATAATAAATGAATAAAGCTCTTGACAGCTCAAACGCACTCAATTTAAGCTTCGAATGTAGGTACTTGTGAAATATGCAGTTGCCCGGTTTTGCCAAAATGGTGGACCCTAGTCGTTTTTTCCACATCCACGAGTTCGAAGCAATTCTCTTTGGTCATTCAATTATTTTTTGTACACTTTTTAGGTGGTATATTTTTAAACTTGGCAAATCGCCAATAGTTAACATTAATACTGAAGAGGAAAATGAAATGCCAAAGATGCATTATAATTCTTTGGTTTAGGTCCACTTGAAACGTCAAAACGTCGTAAAACTTAAAAAATTTTATTCCAAAATATTCTCCAATATATGGTGGTGCTATCGACCCGGTCAGACATTCACGATATACCCGTAGGTGGTGATTTGGTTCCTGTGCGATACACATGGGACAATAATTACTTTTTCAGGTAGCGAGGTTGATTTTCTAGGCCGAGTTGTCATCAACGTCTCTCTCTCTCTCTCTCTCTCTCTCTCTCTCTCTCTCTCTCTCTCTCTCTCTCTCTCTCTCTCTCCCTCTCTCTCTCTCTCTCTCTCTCTCTCTCTCTCTCTCTCTCTCTCTCTCTCTCTCTCTCTCCCTCCCTCCCTGTAAAGTCGCACTGGTGGTACATATGTTGATTGAGTATCTTTACAGTCATTCCTTTTTACAGCACTTATAACTTGAACGAAATGTCCAAAATATTTTAGGATTTGTTTATAGATATATTTCTTTTACCCGTTGCACGGACAAGCCGCAAGACCGAGTGATCAGCTTTCCCAGTTACTTTAATCAAGAGCATATATGGTACAAGTCCGTATGCCTGGTTTGAGGACCCAGAAAAACACCAGTTTAAAGCGCAATAAATTGCAGGCTATTTCTGATATTTTGTACAGATTTGACTTTGAACTTAAATTTGATGTGCAGTTTTGTGTTTATCTGTGACTTCCCCTTGATTGACGGGTTCAATAAAATTGTTATGAGCAACATTGCGCAGAGAATAGTTCTGGCCCCAAACATTTTTCTACGTCACAGAACGATGTTACCATTTTATCGCGACAAATTAACTTAGACTGTTTAGCTATTTTGCCGGCTGTCAGTTTAAATGAAATGGGGGAGAAAAAAGTTTTGAATCAGTGACGTTCCCACCCCTTACACAAAATGCAAAGGATGGATTGGGTTAGTTTTCATATACTGTGTTTTTAATAATGGACAGTCTTTTGCAAAATCATGCTTTTGTCTAGGTTTTGTATAACCTGCTGTTAATGATTCAACAAAAGCATCTGATTCCTTGTATGCTTATGAAGGCTAATGCATTTGTGTATTTTAATTTAGCTTCTTTTTTGTGTCGTGTAATATGTTTATATCTGTGTGAGAACACAGACCTACAATTTCGTTGTTCAATAATAATAATAATAATAATAATAATAATAATAATAATAATAATAATAATAATAATAATAATAATAATAATAATAATAAAACCTTTATGCTGCGTACATCCACTTTATATCAAACCTTACCCGCCTATGACAGACTCAGTATGGTCAATACTTGCGTAACCAGGACACTCACGTGTCTGGAAAGCGCATCAGCAAAACGTTTGACAATAGCTGGTTAAATATCCTGTCATAGCTTCACTCACAAATGTTGATCATTTTGAAAGCGTTCGTTGAGGAAAAAAAGGAAGACGATTTAATTATAAAGTACCAATTGGTGTTGATCGAAGTAATAAAAGAGATAAGTCAAATGTATTAATTTATTATTTATTGATATTTGCATGAATTGATGACTAAAACAACTGCTAATTGATGTGTATTTTGCAGCATTCCTAGAGGGCAAGGCGTAGGAACGACACAGAATCAAAAAGGATCTAACAAGCCCAGACTGTGACCTGGGACCTCATCTTCTCCTTGGGTATCATCACAGAAAGTCTCATTACCACTTGTATAAAAACCCGCCAGTACTTTCGGACCTGTATCCACTATAGGGGCAACCTTCTCCACAAGGCTCTATCTGTGACTTAAGCAGTTTAATTTGTTACCTTGTCACAGTCAGAGCCACTTGTGCAAGACATAAATTCTTTTTGTCAAAGTTCCCTTTGTATTTACTACTTGCACTGCATCTGCTAAAAATGTCAGTAACCCTTCAAATGAACAAAATCAGAAAATTCCTATGTGGGTTTCTTTTCTGATTAATGTAACTTAAAACTTCTGGCGGATTTCTTTGTCATAAAGATTTGTGAATCCAGCGTCTGCACTTCATCTTAACATCCCTCTATATTAGCATAAATGTTTACAGTTTGTACAATTCTTGAACTTTACTCACATTCAAATGGAGGAATGTTTCAGAAATCTGAATACCAAAAGTGCTCTTAGTAGCTAAATTGAGACATGTATCTACTGCTCATGTAGGGTTTTTCTCAGACTCTTATAATTTGAGATGATTTTGTTTACATTTTTTATACAAATTTTTTAATGGCGCTATCCCCTTCATCTTTCATTCTTTCACTTAAACCATATTCCTATGATATTGAATATAAGTATCCAGAAATTTATGCTATCAAGTTAGCTGATATTGCGAGATTTTGGGCAGTATTGTCTTTAGTCTTTAATTCTTTCTATACAAGCATAGATGTTTACAGTTTATGGATTCTGGAAGCTAATCTGCTTTGAAATGAAAGAATGTTTCAGGAAACCATATCCAACAAATGCCCATAGTAGTTGAATGGACGCATTTATATACTGCCCATGTAGGTTTCTTCTCAGATTGTTATAATTTGAGATGTTTGTTAAATTTATTTCACAATATTTTTGTGGCACCGTCGTCTGCTGCCTAATCTTTCATTTTTTCTTTGTACCATATTCCAATAACACTGTACACATGCATAAAAAATCATGTTATCGAGTTATCAGATATAGCCAAATTTTGGTCAGTATTGCCTGTAGTCTTTAACTCTTTCTATTTTAGCATAGATGTTTACAGTTTGTGTGATTCTTGAACTTTTCCTGCATTAAAATGCAGGAATGTTTCAGAAAACCTTATTGCAAAAGTTCCCATTATAGTACAATGTGATCTTCTTATCTGTTGCCCGTGTAGGTTCCCCCCCCCCAGATTGTTATAATTTAAGATGTTTCTGTTTACATTCTGTCACATAAGTTTATGTCCCCATCGTTTGCTGCCTCGTCGTCTTTTATTCTTTCTCTCAACCGTATTGCAAAGATACAGTATATATGTAACAAAATATTCTATCTAGTTAGCAGATATTGGTGAGTATTGTCTTTAATCTTTCTTTATTAGGATAATTGTTCACAGTGTGCACCATTCTTGGAACATTTTTCTTTTAAATGCAAAAAAAAAAATTCCTGAAAACCTTATTCCAAAAGTGCTTATAGTAGTTGAATGGACAACTTTATCTACTGCCCATGCAGGTTTCTTCTCAGATTGTTATAATTTGACATGTTTCTGCACATATTTTTTCACAATATTTTTGTGGCCCAATCGCTTGCTGTCTCAACTTTCATTCTTTCTCTTAACCATATTCCAATGATACGGTATTTATGTATCAAACACATACTATCAAGTTAGCAGATATAGCCAGATTTTGGTCAGTGTTGTTCTTTGTCCTTCATTCTTTTCTATATTAGCATGGGTGTTTACAGTTTGTATGATTTTTGAAGTTATTTTGCATTCAAATGGAAGAAGTTTCAGAAAACCTTGCTGCAAAAGTGCTTTTGTACCATCTTCTAAAACTGCCCCAAACCCGTCATTTAGATTGACTTCAAACTTGGTGGCAATATACATTGGGTGGGTTTCAACCAGGTTTGTTCAAATGGTCACACTCCAGTGATTTTTGGATTTTTTTTTTTTTTTTGACAAATCCATACAAAATCTTCTTCTCCACAACTACTCACCCAATTGCTTTGATATTACAAAAGAACACTCCAAGGGACTCGAAGTTCTTAATTTGTTCACCAGGTGGTGCTGCAATATTTTTCAAGTTTTTTAAAGAATTTTTGTGTGTTTGCATTACTTGTCACTTCTCCAGAACCGTCTCTCAGACTAAGTGTAAACTTTGTGGATATGTTCCTTGTGAAAGGGTCAAGCAAAGATGTTCACTAGGTAGTACTGATGTGGATGCTTGATTTTTAACGATTATTTTACAATTTGGGTCCATGTCAGCAAATGTACCTTTTCTATTGCTTACCATGTAAGTCAGTGGGCATTCTAATGCATTCCAATGATAATTAACATTTTGGACTTCTCTGAAGAAACTGTCTCTCAGATTTACTTCAAACTTGGTGGAAATGTACCTTGGGTGGATCTATACCAAGTTTGTTTAAATGTTCACACTCCAGTGACTTTTTGGATTTCTTATGATTTTTTTACAAAAATCTTTGAAAAAGTTTTATTGGAAAGTATAGCATGGGAATTTCTTGTAATGGTTATAACTTAAATAGTGTTATCCAGATTCGTGCCAAACTCAGTAGAGATGTACCTTTTATTAGTGTCCAACTATTTTGTGCAAATGATCATGCTCCGGTGATGTTTGGACCTTGACCTCATTCCCAAGGTCACAGGACAGCTGACATGAAATTTACTGTTCACTTGATAACTTGAGATCTGTTTTGAGGTAGGACCTTGATATTGCACATGTTAATGTTTCTTTATGTAGGTCATGCTTAGACAATACATGAGTGACCTTGACCTCGTTTCTGAACCTCGTCTCGTCTCACATTGCAACATACATGCATTTTGCTCTTCAGTATGACTTGGGAACTACTTGAACTGGGACCTTGATGTTGCAAATGTTAATGTTCTTCTATAAAGGCCAGACTTCCTCAGTACATGAGTGACCTTGATCCTATCCCAAGTTCACAAAGCTGCAAGTGTGATGAATATCTAGGTCAGCTGAGCATGGGCTGTTCACACAGCCCTTTTGTTTTAATTCGACATATTTCTGTTTAAATGTTTTCACAACATCTTTGTGGTCCCATGTTTTACTCTTTCTCTAAAGCATTTTGCAGTGATAGTGTGTATACGTATCAAAAACGTATTATCACAAGCAGATCACTCAAATTTAAGGGAATTTTCTTGAGAAATTTAACTCCTTCTATATTAGCAGAGATGTTTACATAGCACTTAAATGGACACGTTTGTCTTTTGCCCTTGCAGGTTTCTGCTCAGATTGTTCTAATTTGAGATGTTTCTCTTCAGTTCCTTTTTTTTCTTTTTTTTTTCACAATGTTTTTGTGGCTCCATCATCTACCCCATCGTTCATTATTTCTCTGAATCATATTGCAATGATTCTGTTTATATGTATGAAAAACATACTATCAACTCGGCAAATATTGCCCGATTTTGGTCAGTATTCTTCTTATGCTTTAAATCTTTCTTTATTAGCTTAGATGTTTACAGTTTTGTATGATTCTTGATCTTCTTTTGCATTCAAACGCTACAATGTTTCATGATACCTTATTCCACAAATGCCCATAGGTGTTAAATGGACCCATTTATCTACTGTCCATATAGGTTTATTTCTCAGATTGTTATAATTTGAGATGCTTTTGTTTATTAATTTTCTTTTTATTTTGGTCATAATATTATTGTTACTCTATTGTCTATTTGTGTGAATTCTTAGTTTTGTCTGTATTAGCATAGACGTTTACATAGTTCTCAAACGGACATATTTGTCTGCTGACCATACTGGTTTCTTTCTGATTTTTATAATTTTAGATATTTCTGCTTGGATTTTTCCACAATATCTTTGAGGCCCTATCGTCTGGTATGTCATTTTTCATTCTTTTTCTTATCCATATTCCAATGATACTGTATATATGTGTCAAGAACATACTATCAAGTTGGCAGATATTGTCAGATGTTGCCCAATATTTTTGTAAATCTTTAATTTTTGTTTATATCAGCATAAATGTTTACATGGTAGTTAAGTGGACACATGTGTCTTTTGCCCATGCAAGTTTATTCTCAGGTTGTTATAATTTGAGATGTTTCTGTTACATTTTTTCCCCATTAATTTATGGTCCCGTTGCCTGCTGCCTCATTTTTCATTCTTTCTCTAAAGTATTTTGCAGTAATACTGTATAAATGTATCAAGATAATTACTGTCCTTAGCATGTAATGCCAGATTTTTTAGGCTTTATTTCCTTATATATTAGCATGGATGCTTACGTAGCAGTTAAATGTACGTGCGTGTCTTTTGCCCTTAAGCTTGCAGGTTTCTTCTCACATTGTTCTAATTTGAGGCGTTTCTCTTTAATTATTTCACATTGTTTTTGTGGCTCCATCATCTACCTTTTCGTTTATAATTTCTCTGGACCATATTGCAATGATACTGTATATATGTATGGAAATATACTATCAACTTAGCAAATATTACCCAATTATTGCAAGTATTGTTCTTATGCTTTAAATCTTTCTATATTAGTTTAGATGTTTACAGTTTGTATGATACATAAATATTACTATATTCCAATGATACTGTAGATGTGTATCAAGAACATGCTATCAAGTTTACAGATAATGTCAGATTTTTGTCCATATTTTTGAGAGTCCTAATTCTGTCTGTATTAAAATAGATGTTTAAATAGTAGACAAATGGACACATTTGTCCACTGCCCATACTGATTTCTTCTCAGCTTTTGTGATTCGACATATTTTTCTTAATTTTTGTCACAATATCTTTGTAGCCCCATCGCCTGGTGCGTTATCTTTCATTCATTCTCTAAATCATGTTCCAGTGATACTGTATATATGTATCAAGAGCATACTAACAAATCAGCAGATATGGCCAGATTTTGGTCAGTAGTTTTGTGAATCTTTACTTCTGTCTATATTAGCATAAATGTTTCAATGGTAGCTAAATGGACATATTTGTCTTCTGGCCGTGCAGGTGTCTTCTCAGATTGTCATGATTTGAGATGTTTCTGTTGAAGTTTTCACATCATTTTACGTCCCCATTGTCTGCAGCCTTATCTTTAATCCTTTCTCTCAAGCATTTTGCAATAATACTATACACATGTATCAAGAACATCCTGTCTTAAGCAGATAATTCCAGATTTTGGTCTTTTTTCAGTCTTGAACTCCTATATTAGCATTGATGTTTACAAAGTAGTTAAATGGACACGTTTGTCTTTTGCCCTTGCAGGTTTCTTCTCAGATTGTTCTAATTTGGGATGTTTCTCTTAATTTTTTTTCACAATGTTTTTGTGGCTCAATCTTCTAGCCCATCCTTCATTATTTTTCTGAACCATATTGCAATGATACTGTATATATATATATATATATATATATATATATATATATATATATATATATATATATAATGAAAAACATACTATTAAAAATATTGCCCGATTTTGGTCAGTATTGTTCCTATCCTTTAAATCTTTCTATATTAGCTTGGATGTTTACAGTTTGTATGACTCTTGATCTTTCTTTGCCTTGAAACAGAACAATGTTTCAGCAAACATTGTTCCAAAAGAGCCCAAAGTTGTAAAATGGACCCATTTGTCTACTCTGCACGTATGTTGCTTTCTCAGATTGTTCTAATTTGGGATGCTTTTCTTTATTTGTTTATTAAATTGTTTTGTCACAGTATTATTGTGGCTCTATTGTCTATAGTTTCATGCTTCAATCTTTCTCAAAACCATATTCAAATGATACTGTACATATGTATCAAGAACAAATTTTCTTTAGCAGATAATGCCAGATTTTGGCCTTCCTTTTTGAGTCCTCAACTTCGTCTACATTGGCAGAGATGTTTACATTGCGCACAAATGGACACGTTTGTCTTTTACCCTTGCAGGTTTCTTCTAAGATTGTTCTTGTTTGAGATGTTTCTCTTTAATTTTTTCACAATGTTTTTGTGGCTCCATAATCAACTCCATCGTCCATTATATTTCTGAACCATTTTGCAATGATACGGTATATATATATATATATATATATATATATATATATATATATATATATATATATATATATATATATATATATATATATATATATATATATATATATATATATATATATAATATAAACAAATGAAAAACATACTATCAACTTTGGAAATATTGCCCGATTTCGGTCAGCTTTAAATCTTTCTATATTAGCTTAGATGTTTACAGTTTTGTATGATTCTTGATCTTTCTTTGCATTCAAACGGAAAAAATGTTTCAGGAAGTTTATTCCAAATGAGCCGAAAGTAGTTGAATGGACCAATTTATCTGCTGTCCATATAGGTTGTTTTCTCAGATTTTTCTAATTTGAGATGCTTTTGTTTCTTTTTTTTCACAATATTATTGTGGCTCTGTTGCCTATAGTTTCATGCTTCAATCTTTGTCAAAACCATCTTCCAGTGATACTGTACATAAATATCAAGAACTAACTATCTTTAGCAGATAATGCCAGATTTTGCGGTTCTTTTTTGAGTTTTCTATTCCTTCTATATTAGCAGGGATGTTTACGTAGCACTTAAATGGACACGTTTGTCTTTTGTCCTTGTAGGTTTCTTCTCAGGTTGTTCTAATTTGAGATATTTCTCTTTAATTTTTTCACAATGTTTTTCTGGCTCCATCTTCAACCCCATCGTCTATTATTTCTCTGAACCACATTGCAATGATACTGTATATATATATATGATAAACATACTATCAACTTAGGAAATATTGCCCTTTTTTGGTCTATATCCTTCTGATGCTTTAAATCTTTCTATATTAGCTTAGATGTTTATAGTTTTGTATGATTCTTGATCTTTCTTTGCATTCAAATGGAACAATCTTTCAGGAATCTTTATTCCAAAATGCCCATAGTAGGTCAATAGACCTATTTTTCGACTGTCCATATAAGTTGTTTTCTCAGATCGTTCTAATTTGAGTTTTTTTCTTGTTTATTTTTCTATTTATTTATTTTTATT